>JAXQQM020079934.1:0-168113 GCA_034641835.2 Pinus albicaulis
TATTCAGGGCTAACCCAAATAAAAGAGAAGAGAATGACTTTCAAATTCCATTATCTGAAAGAAGTGTTTTCACAAAGTTCAATTAGCAATTTGATACAGAATATCTAAACCCTGGACTAATTCCTCTTTCTCAACATCTTTAAAAGATGCTTATAATTCTGAGCTTCATGCTACTCCTCCAGAGGGGCATGTCAGAGCTAAAGGCATCCCAATGAGATTTAATAGGATGACAGTTCCTGATTACGGATCTGTATGATCGGAACTTGTGATCAAGTCACACATCGCAATATACTGGACCTTCTAATTCTTTCCGAGTTTTAGCTAATAGATTCGCAATATAACTGGGAAGGCGTTTCAAATACCATACGTGAACCACCGGACATGCCAGTTTAATGTATCCCATTTGATATCTTCGAATTCGAGAATCAACGAATTCAACTCCACATTGTGTGCAAAATTTTGAGTCTATCTTCTCATTTCCGATCCCTGGAGAATTTCCACAAGCACAAACTCTACTTTTGATAGGTCCAAAGATTCTTTCACAAAACGATCCATCTCTTTCTGGTTTATTAGTTTCATAATGTAGAGTATAAGGTTTAGTCACCTGTCCAACTATCTCGCCATTAGGTAAAATTTTTTCGGACCAAGCACAAATCTGTTCGGGAGAAGCTAATCCAATTCGAAGTTGCTGATGTTTATTCTGTTCAATCATAAAAGATCTCAATTTATTGTGATCAAACTTCCTCTCTATCTATCTGAAAGTCTTTCTCAGATATAATAGCATGATTCAATTCTAGAGCTAAAGATCGTAATTCTCGGATGAGCAATCGGAAAGATTCTGGAGCAGTGTCAGGTTTAGGTATTGGCCCTCCAGTGATAATGGCACCAAGTACTTCATTACGAGTTCTAATATGGTCAGATTTGAGAGTAAGCATCTCTTGTAAAATATAAGCAACACCAAAACCTTCTAGAGCCCAAACTTCCATTTCTCCTATTCGTTGCCCCCCTCGTTTGGATTTTCCTCTAAGAGGTTATTGTGTAACCCGTGCATAAGGTCCACTCGAACGTGCATGTATTTTCTCATCAACTTGATGACTCAATTTCGACATATAAGCTTTTCCTATTGTAACAGGTTATTCAAAAACAGCTCCTGTTCTTCCATCAATTAATCTATGTTTTCCAGGATGATCTGGTTCGAATACCCATGGATTAGCTGTTTGCTCACTAGCTTTATAAAGTTCAGGAAACACTAGTTTTCTCGAAGCTTCCCGCTCGTATTTTTCGTCAAAAGGTGTTATTCTATAATGTTTGTTCATCAGGTTTCCTGCTAAACCGGGCAAACATTCAAAGATCTGTCCTACATTCATTCGTGAAGGTACCCCTAATTGATTCAATACCATATCAACTGGTATTCCATTTTGCAAATAGGGCATATCTTGTCTCGGCAAAATTATTGAAATAATACCTTTATTACCATGCCTTCCAGCTACTTTATCACCCACTTGTATCTTACGTTTTTGTGATATATATACGTGGACTGTTTCCGCATTATCACCGGAATCATCTACTCTATTGATCCATCTCACGTCGATAACTCGACCCTTTCCACCTATAGGTGCTCTGAGACAACTTTCTCTCGCAGTCGATACCCCAATACCAAATATGGTTTGTAATAATCTTCCTTCTGGGGTACATAATGATTCTTCTGTTGTTTGAGGCGTTAATTTACCTACCAAAACATCACCTGTTTCTATCCAAGATCCTAGCATTAAAAGACCATTTTCGTCCAAATGACGAAGTGAATGAGCATGTAAATGAGGTATTTCTCTAGTGATTCTTTCAGGACCCTAGCTCGTCATACAGATTTCAATCTTGTATCTTATGATATGGAAAGAGGTATAAATATCTTTGTATACCAGATGTTCACTAATTAGTATTGCATCTTCGAAATTGTATCCTTCCCATGGCATATAAGCTACTAAAAAATTTTTTCCCAAAGAGAGTTCTCCCCCTACCGTAGTTGCACCATCCGCCAGAATTTGTCCCTTCTTTACACATTCCCCTTGACGAACTTGAGGTTTTTGATGCGTACAAGTATTTGTATTAGAACGTTGATATATAACCGATTCTGTTCGTACAGTGTCTCCATTAATCGATGAAGTTATATTTACAGCATCGATATACTCGATCCTTCCCTCTTGTGTAGCTATAGCTACACTTCCTGAATCTAGAGCTGCTTGACCTTCCAACCCAGTTCCGGCAATGCACTTCTCGGGTCGAAAAAGTAGAACTGCTTGACGCTGCATATTAGAACCCATTAGAGCGCGATTAGCATCATTATGTTCGAGAAAAGGAATAAGGGAAACTCCAACGGAAAAATATTGGAAAGGAAAAATACTTCTAAAATGGATTTGTTCCCATGCAATAACTATAAATTCTTGTCGGTATCGAGCTGGAGTAATTTGTTCCTCTTGAATTCCTTGATTTAACGCCAAAGAATTTCCCGTAGCTATCCGATAGTATTCATCCTCATCTTCTCCCGGTAATAGATAAACCATATGTTCTTCTCTCGATCTCTCGGAAATCTTATAGAATGGACTTTGTAAAGAACCACAATCACCAATCTTTGCATGAATAGATAATCATGAAACAAGTCCAGCATTCATTCCTTCGGACGTATCGATTGGACAAATACGCCCATAATAACTGGGATGAATATCCCGTGTCCGAAAACTAGCAGTTCGCCCTGTTAAGCCCCCAGGGCCTAAATGGCTCAATTTTCGCCCATGAGCTATTTCCGTCAATGGATTAGTTTGATCCAAAATTGGGATAAGGGGTGTGAACCAAAAAAATCTTGAAAAGTGTTTTTGAATAGAGTTGAAGTGACCAAGTTTTGAGGAGTTGATCTACGCTTGGTTGCTCCGTGTATAGTTCTTCGAACTGTATCTTCTAAATGACCTAGAGTTAATCTAAATTGATTCTGTAATAAATCTGCTACAGAACGAATACGTCGATTTCTGAGGGGATCTATATCATCGAGTGTACCCATTCCAAATTTCACCCCAATAAGGTAATCCACAGCAGCCAATACATCTTGTGGTAATGAAAAAATCTCGTTCTCAGGTATATCAAGGTTCAGTTTTTGGTTCAGATTTCGTCGACCAATCTTTCCCAATTCACATCTTTGTCGGAAAATTTTTCTTGCAATTCTTTACATAGAGACTCGGAAAATACCAAATCGCCACTTACACAGTAGAGTTTTTTGTAAAACTCCAGAATGGCTTTTTCCCTCGACCAGAGATATTCCTCCCGCTCCCACCTCTCCTTTTCTTCAATAAAAATAAAAATCTTTTGGGATAGTGAGTATTGTCCAGAATCTCTTCGAGATTTAAACCCATAGCTGATAATAGAACTGGAATAGATATTTTTCGTTTTCTGCTTACACGAGCCCATATCCTTTCTCCTACATCGATCTCTAATTTCGATCTTCTTCCCCAATCTGAAATCAAAGTGCCAGTATATATATAATTTATTCTATTATGGTCTAATTCTGAACGGTAATAAACACCAGGACTTATTAATATTTGATTCACCACGATTCTGTAAATCCCATTTACTACAAATGTTCCATGGGAATTCATTAAAGGAATATTTCCGAGAAATACAGTTTGTTTCTGTATCTTTCTACTATTCCTCCGAATCGATCTTGCTGGTACATATAATTCAGAGTAATATGTAAGGGACTGATATACAGCATCTCTCTCTTTGATGAAAGGTTCTGCTAATTCATATTCATTACCAAAAAGACTGAATTCAATTTCTTTATCTGTATCCTCAATTTTTGGAAAATTATGAAGTTCTTCCATCAAGCCCTGATCGATAAAACGACAAAATCCTTCAAATTGTATCTTACCAAATTCAGGGATTGTAAACGCTCCCTCATTTTCATCTAATCGCATTGGAAGTTTCCCATCTGTAGAAAAATCTATTTAATTATTCCCGATTGATCTATATGGATCAATCCGACAAAAAAGATTCGGATGTATATTAAGTGTTCACTATATCCCATGAAATTCTACCCGTATCCAGATATACTTCCAATTAGAAAAAAAAAGGATAAGGAAGAGGTACTTTGATACTTTCATCCAACCATGTGAAATGGAGCTATGAACAAATGAATCAAACCATTCTTAAATGTGAATCTTACTTAGAAAATTTCCTAATGAAAATAGCCAGATCGAAAGACGGATAACAAATTAGATCCATTTCCTTTATGGTTGACTTTAGCATACATCTCATACTATACTTAAAGGACGGACGAATGACTTGAAAGGACAAATGATTCGACCTGTCTCCATGGGATTCCCATATCTCGGCGACATAGCCAAGCGGTAAGGCAGAGGACTGCAAATCCTCCATCCCCAGTTCGAATCCGGGTGTCGCCTTAAGTAAATGGAAGGAAAAGTCTTTATTTCCATTACAGAACCTCTGGAGACATATTGGTACATATTACCAATATAGATAGTGAGTTACGTACATTTGATCCCGATTCCGTCTGAATGTACGACCCTCGAGTTAGTTATAGTAATTCGTTGGTCAATGAACAAATGGATTTATTGATCTCTCATATCAGCTCGAACGTCAGTTCAGTAACGTTCAGAATGCAAAGGTGGACCATTCATTTCCATTTCAACTTTGCACTATGGTTAATAGTTCCCTTATCATCTCGATGATGAAATCATTATTTTTTAGAGAACATGATCCGTATGGATATAGTCGGTATAACTTGGGCTGCTTTATTGGTAGTTTTTACATTTTCCCTTTCACTCGTAGTATGGGGGAGAAGTGGGCTATAATGGTAATGCTTAAGAATCAATTATTGCGTCATGCATGATAATATATTCTGTTTCATAAGGATCCAGTAATATTGAATCTTCGTTCCAAATTGAAAACCTCTCCATGGAATTATTTCCTCTTTATCCCCGTAAGGGATGTGCGTAATCCCTTATTATTATCATTTTCCTATTCCTATGACAAATCTGATCTGATTTTCTCCAACAGGTTTTCATTCATTGGTTCTTTTCTAGAATGAGTCGAGAATCTAGTTTCTTCCACTGAAGAACGATCTCTCTTCTCTTTCTTAGTAGGAATAGAAAGAGTCCCTGTTTTATTGGATGGTTCCGAATTGATCGGATCTGATATGAATTTCGTTCTCGGGAAAATATGGGACATAAGTCATAGATTCCTTTGTTTTTTCTTATACCATTTCAAGTTCCATATCTAATATGTGCTAGAAAACAATGTTCGTACCGGAAAAGGATGTTCAACTTTGATCCTAAAAAATCCGCAAGTACGTTCAGAATTACGGCTGTCTGCATTGGGTCTATTTTTCCAGGAGCAGAAAGAAGGTGATCAGCTCTGCGATTTTATGGTACGAGGTCCTTCATCCCACATTTACCATATATGGATAAGTACCATTAAGATCTATTTATCCATATATGGGTGTAGAAGATGAAATAGTACAAAAGAAAAGGTCAGATATTCTTTTCCTCCGTACTACTTTTTTCTTTTCAAAAGAAATTAAAAAGCAATCCCTACCCTGTATTGTTGTAATATTATAGATCTCATAACCTATTTTATACTTATGATTTGGATCATAAAGATCTATCTAGTGATCAGCAATCACTTTATTTTCATAAAAATCAATTGCTTCCACTGCTTGCACTGGCCGTTTTGACGTAAGGGATAAGTAGAAAAGCAGTAGGAATTGCAAGGAACATTAGAACAGCAATAAATCCAAGGTTATTTACTTCCATGATCTCCTGATTTTCACTTTGTTCCAAAATAGCTCGAGATTTTATCTCATAGAGATGAATGAATCTTTCAAGATCCATGAAATAGATGTATTTTATCTATGGAATCGGTTCGAGTAACGGAATCTAACTAATGGATTTAAATTATCCGATGGAAATAGTATAATCTAAATAGTCTTATCATAGGATTACTTTTGATAAGACTATTAGCATCAGAAAACGTTCCGATCAACACATGTCTTTATCATTTCGAAAGAAAGAATAGGATTCGTACGAATAAGAACCTTCTGCTACTCCAAAAACGTTCGTCAGACATGAGAGATATTTTGCTTGGATCTCCACGATTTAGATGGAATCGTGAATCTATCCCGCTCCGGTGATGATATGGACGAATCCCAAGGCCCACCCATGACCCTGGAATGATGGTGATTATATAGAAGTATCCCATGGTGATTATATAGAAGTAATCCCAAGGCCCGCCATAGAAGTATCCCAAGGCCCACCATAGAAGTATCCCAAGGCCCACCCATGACCCTGGAATGATAAGGACTAGTCCGTCCAGATCCTGACATGATCATTCTTGGAAATACAATAGAGTGTCTAGAAATCCACTGGCTATCGATCATGAAAAAGAAGTATTAGCATGGAATACTCACAATATTCCTGGGGAATAACAGAAGTAAGATCTCCAAAAAATCATTGGGAATTATCTATAGGGATCTATCCAAAATGGACTTCATAATAGAGCTAGGAAGCACTAGGGGTCGGGTATCGCTCTTTCAGTGATCAATGAAGATGTACTGGAAGATGAAATGCCTTCTTGCAAAGGCATTGGCATGCAAAGAAGAAACCAATATCAGTTCTTCAATTTTGTTTGAATTGCAGCAAATGAAACTAGACATGCATGAGATGTTTAAAGCTCATATTCAGATGAATGACAAGATTGCAAAGATAGAGAGAGTTTCAAAATCTACAATGTAGTGAACAGGTGTTGGGTACTACTACTAAAGACCCAACACCTGTAGATTCCTCTGAGTATATTCCTGCTTAGATGCTTAGTTTTTTTCTATGGTTTTGGCGTATATTAGTATTACTACTTGTTTTATTTGTAAATATTATGGACATACTAAAATAATTAAAGCTGTAAGTAGAAGGATAAGAAAATTTTGGTTTTGGTCTGCTTTTAACTCATTACGGTGGCCAAGAGACAAGAGACCTGGTTTCCTCAGGCCAGGTTGAGGTCACTTTACTTGCTACAATTTGTATGACAATTTTCCCTTTAAATATATGAAAATAAAAAGGTGCTACGAAACTTACAAAAAAAAACTAAAAACTAAAAAAACCTCTAATAAAAACTCAACCAATTAATTTACAAATAAATAAATTTAAATAATAATAATAAAATAATAAAAATAGAATTCTTAGATAATTTTTGGTCAAAACAAAACTTATAATAAATTAATCTAAAATTATTTAAAATTTTAAAAATAAAATAAAATAAATATTTTTTTACATTCCAAATATTTCATATAAAATCTAAAAATAAATATACATAAAAGGCAACAATTATTCAGCTTATTGCATAGCAGTGAATGAGCAACTGTTGTATATGTGCATAGCTTAGATCTAAGCATGTCCATATAGAGTTGCTACATTTTAACCGAGTTGTCTTTAGTACTACTTTTTGGAGTTTACTTTTTGAAGATTCAGTGTAACATTCATATTAAACAAATAAAAAAAATAAACTTACCACACCATAAAAAAAAATCATAATCATTGGTCAACAATAATTATCCGAGGCTTATACCTGTAGATTTTTACGACATTATTATTTGTACCACTGGTAAATATCCACCATATGGCATCTGTCATTTAAGTTCTGCGATTTTTCCGGATTTCTTATTTATGATATACTGTACAGCATACGTTGTGATTAAATGTTTTCTGGTGTGGAACTCTGATTTGGCTCTTTTCATGAGGTTAGACCCCAATGTTTATGGTTTGCACAGTGCAACGGAGCTTACGTGTTCGATTACCACCGCATCCCTATTAAATGTGATTTGTTTATCTCGAGTTTTGGATCATGGATTTCTTTTGGTGTAATGGATGATTTATGGTGATTGTTTAATTGCGGAGGTCCACTTGTAACATTCTCCACCCGGCAGACTCCACGCCGTAGATCTGCCCTCCATCCAACGGTGCACTGTCTCCAAGGTGGAGTAATGCCTTCCGCAATGACTTGTCTTCCCGGTTCATTTTTTTGTTGTTTTTGTTTATGCTTGGCGGAGGATTCTGGAGCAGCTCCGGCCGGTCTGGGGCTTGGCCGAGCTCGTTGCCCATTGCCCGGTATCTGGAGGTAATTCCTTTGTCCAGCTATGGTAACTATTGCCGGGTTTATCCGCCTCCTGCACTTAACGCTGTGTCTGCAATTGTCTACTTCTCCAACAGCGCTGATGGCTTCTTTTCTTGGCAATCGCTACAGGGTTCCATTAGCTTACCAAGAGCTCGCCTCGAAGGATGGTAGCGGTTTCGTTCCTCGGCCGCCCTCATGGGAATCTTGATCATCGACCTCCGGTTTTCTGTCACAGTTTGCCCAAAAGAATTTCCTCAGGTACTGTTGTAAGGGTTACAGTAGTTGTTTTCGTTGCTTCCTCTGTTGTTTGTTTGCTCGATAGGAATGTATTTATTCGTTACTCTTTTACTAATGACCTTCCTGTTGGAATGGCAGGTAACTCTCTTTACACCCGCACTTGGAACTGGGAAAAATTCCATTCTTCCTCCGTCTTGCAACAAAGGGGTTTTAACTCGGCGCTCCTTTTTACAGGTACCCCTCGAGTCGGCAGATCAATCCTTCAAGAAATGCTTCGAGGGTTTTGTCTTTTCTCCTTTAGGGAGGGTTTTTCTAGTAGATATGTAAACGTTCAAGGTTCTGTAGTTAGGATGTTCTTGGCAATCGACCCTAGGGTTTTGAGCGTGTTCCATGCTCCAGTGTTTGAGTCTGTTCAGTTATTTATCTGTGTAAATTTTCTACTGAGACATTATTGAGGCCGTTTGCCGCTATTAACTTTGGTCTGGCTGCTAATACAATTTTCGGCAAAGGAATTAACTGCCTCAGGAAAGAACATCGTCGTTTATCTGTTTCTACAGTTTTCGGTACTGGGTTCTGGTCAATGGATATTTAGACAAATCTTTTATAATAACTTCCTGTGGCTGGATAGTTTTACACAATTTCCTTTCAGGAATGTTAAAAGAATTATTTTGGTCATGTTCGAATTTCTCTGTTATTACATGTGCTCTTCTATGTATAATTCTGGTGAATGTCTGCTTAAACTATGCGTGATTATTACTAATTACTTGCAGCCGGTTTGGTAGTAGTTTGACTGGTTGGCCATAATATGTTGGGTCCAATATGGTTTACCCTGCTCTGTAGTTATCCCCCTCTGGAAGAGAACATCGCCCCTGATGTTCTCATCATAGTTCAGGAAAAAAGTTCAGGATAAGCTTCCCGAACAAAATTCTCGTCCTCCCAGGTAGCTTCCTCGGGTCCAAAGTGCTTCCATTGCACTTTAACCTGGGCGATGGCTCGTTTCCGGAGCATGATTTCCCTCCGGTCTATGATACTGTGGGGCTCGACCAGAAACTCCCCGTCTGGTTCTACCTGCACACAGTAAACTTAATTCAATAAACAAGTATTTTGTCATTGCATTATTATTTATCAATTAGGCTTATCCACTACCTGGATGTTCTGCCAATGAATTATGTGTTTGGAGTCATGAACATATCATTTCAATAACGATACATGAAAGACGTTATGAACCCGAATATGACTGGGAAGGGCTAAGCGATATGCTACTGGTCCTACTCTTTCCAGTATCTGGAAAGGACCACAAAACCGAGGTGCTAACTTTGCACAAGAGGCCCATCTCAGTGTACTCTTCTTTGGCTTAATCCTGACATACACATGATCGCCAACCTCATACTCACGGTATGACCTTCTTTTGTCCGCGTACACCTTCTGTCTGTCCTGTGCTACTTTCAAGTTCTGTCGAATTTTCTTCACCTCTGCCTCCATTTCCGCTAACATGTCTGGTCCTAGAATGAGTCTATTCTTAGGGCTGCTCCAATTAATGGGAGTTCTGCATTGCCGCCCATATAATGCCTCAAATGGACTCATCCTTAATGACTCTTGGTACCCATTATTGTAGGAAAACTCTATCAAGTGTATGTACTCCTACCATTTTACTGGTTGATGCATAACATACATCCTCAGCATGTCTTCCAACACTTGATTCACTCGCTCGGTCTGACCATCTGTTTGCGGATGGTATGCAGTACTAAAATGTACTTGCGTTCCTAATCCTGTAAATAGTGTTTTCCAGAAAGCTGATGCGAATTTCACATCCCTGTCTGAGATAACAGTTTTAGGAATGCCATGCAGTCTGAAGATTTCCCGCATGAGTAAATCCGCTATCTGAACTATCTTATAAGTGGATTGGACAGGTATGAAATGTGCAGACTTACTTAGTCTGTCCACAACTACCATTATGGAATCATTACCCCGCTTTGATTTTGGTAACCCAGTAACAAAATCCAATGAGATCACCTCCCATTTCCATTCAGGAATGGGTATAGGCTGCATTAAGCCTGCTGGGTGTCGATGTTCTACTTTCACTTGTTGACACTCTAAAAACTTAGTTAGATAACTTGCTATATCCTTCCTCATACCTGGCCAGCAGTAGTCCTTCCTTATAGCGGTCAGCATCTTTTGATATCCTGGGTGCCCCGCGTAATTGCTTTTATGATATTCATCTAATATCATGGTTTTTAATTCCATTCGGTTTGGAATAACTATCCTCTTCTTGTAAACCAGCAACCCATCCTGGTTGATCTCGTATTCTACATGTCCACCCTGGCCCTCAAGTGCTTGTGTTTGCTGCGACAGGTATTTATATTCAGGATCCTTGTTTGCTTCCATTTTGATTTGATCCAAAAATCTGGTCTCAATTTGATTAACATATAACTCATAAATTCCGTGTAGTTTTCTGCTCAATGCATCTGCTACCCTGTTCTCTTTACCTTTTACGTGCTGCAAATCTATATCAAACTCACTCAGGAAAGCATTCCATCTTGCTTGTCGTGAGTTTAAATCAGCTTGCTTAAAATAATTGGTTAAACTACTGTGATCAGTCTTTAAAACAAATCTCTTTCCCAGTAAGTAATGTCTCCAAACTCGGAGAGCGTGCACAACTGCGGTCAGCTCCAGATGGTAAGCTGAATATTGCTGCTCGTGATCTTTTAGCTTGTGGGATTCGTAAGCGATCACCTTCCCTTCTTGTGACAATATAGCTCCAACTCCTTCCTTGCACGCATCTGTTCAGACCTCGAACTCTTTATCCGGATCTGCTACGCTTAACACAGGTGCTGTAGTCAACAACTATTTCAATCTTTCAAAACTCTCTTGGCACTCTTTGGTCCATTTAAAGGTCTTCCCTTTTCTTTGTAGAGAAGTAATGGAAAAGGCTATCTTCGAAAACCCTTTTATAAATCGCCTGTAGTAACCAGCGAGACCCATAAAAGATCATATATCTCCCACACTCTGTGGCACCTTCCATTCCATGATGGTTTTAATTTTCTCCGGGTCTACCGCTATACCCTTCTTAGATATTACATGTCCCAGATACTGTATTTCTTCTTTGAAGAAGTCGCATTTACTGAATTTTGCATATAGATGATGCTTTCTTAACAGTTCCAGTACCATTCGCAAATGCTCCCTGTGTTCCTCCGCACTCTTTGAATAAATCAGTATGTCATCAATGAAGATTAGCACAAAATTGTCTAGATAGGGATGAAAAACACTATGCATCAGTCTCATGAAAGTGGTTGGTGCATTAGTTAAACCAAAAGGTAATACCACGAATTCATAGTGGCCATACCTTGTGCGGAAAGCAGTTTTGTGTATATCTTCATCCTTAATTCTGATCTGATGATAACCAGACCGCAAATCAATTTTTGAGAACACAGTAGCTCCCCTCACCTGATCAAACACGTCATCAATACGGGGTAGGGGATGCCTGTTCTTAACTGTCAGTTTATTTAACTGTCTGTAGTCCATGCACATGCGCATGGTTCCATCCTTCTTCCTAACGAACAGTACAGGTGCTCCCCAAGGTGACACACTGGGTCGTATATATCCCTTATCTAACAATTCCTGAAGCTACATTTTTAGCTCAGTCAATTCTGGCACACTTATACGGTAGGGAGTCCGCGAAATTGGCGAAGCTCCTGGTAGCAGTTCTATTGTGAAATCAACATCCCTTTTAGGTGGTAGTCCTGGTATTTCTTCAGGAAATACGTCTTTGAACTGTTGTACCACAGGTATGTTTTCTAGCACAGCTGCTTTATCCTTAGACTCAAATACTCCTACTTGTATGGCATACAGCTGGCATCCTTTTCTCATGCATTTTGCCATTTGGGAAGCGGTAATTGGTCGCAGATGTACAGGTTTCCTTATGCCCTGAATTTCTTGGCGATTACCATTCTGGTCTCTATAGTAAACGATCTTCTCCTTACAGTCTATAAGAGTCCAGTGTTTCTCCAGCCAATCCATACCCAACAGTACATCGTAAGATCCCAAAGGTAGAATATTTAAATCCACTACTAGCTGATGTCCACCGATTTGCAGTGCACAGTCTGGTATTTTGGCAACAACTCTTCGTTTAGCCCCTGTAGCTAACTGGACCAACCATGTCTTTTTAAACTTCTGACTTGGTAATTTACATTTTTCCATTAAGTTAGGACTTATGTAACTTAAACTGGCTCCCGGATCTACCAAAACAGAAATAGTTTGGGATAACAAATTACCTTCCAGTTCAATCATGGTAGGCTGAAAATTGGCTTGCCGGTCCTCCAATGCTGCGTTAATTCTGGGTATGCTTCTAGCAATATCTCCCACAGTAGAAGCCTCCTGCAAGTTGTGCACTGCTTCAGTTTTACCCCGCTGTGGGCAATCTCGGTAGTAATGTGCGGCCCCACAGCCCCAACACTGCAGAGGTGGCCTCTGGTTTTGTGGCTGTTCAGGTTTGCTGGATGCTTCCATTGTCTTGTCTTCTCCTGGCCATCGAATCCTCTGATGGTTCCTTCCAAATTTCTTATTAAATGAACTTCTGGTTGAGCTACGGAAGTTATTGGTTTTACTTTTTTTGAAACCAACACCGCTTCTGTTTTGTTTCTTTGACTGCCACCCTTTACCTTGGTCCACTTTGTTCTTCGATTGCTGATAGCACAACCTTGCTGTTCTGATGGCCTCATCCATTGTCTTAGGATTCACGAACTCGATCCGCTCCTTCATATGGGCGGGTAAACTGCTCAGAAACCTCTGAAATTTGGCCTTCTCTTCTCTTAAATACGGTACATAGCGCAGCAAGGACGTAAACTTAGTGATAAACTCGTCCATGGTCAGCTGTCCCAGCCTTAAATCATGAAATTCTCGAGCCTTTTCATCATAGAACCGCTCAGTCAAGTACTTATCTTTGAAGTACTGTTGGAACTTATCCCATGTTACATCCTGGTCCTCTATTCCCCGCACATTCTTCACTTCTTCCCACCATAGGGTGGCTTTATCTTTCAGCTGGTAAATGGCTAACCGTGCCTTGAGACCGCTGTCGTACTCATACACCTGGAAGTATTTGTTCATATTAATCAACCAGGCCTCTGCCACTTCCTCCTTTTCGCCATCGAACGTAGGTGGCTTTATCTTCTGGAATTCTCCGTGCAGCTCCACCTTCTGTTTTTTATTCGCCTTCCGTTCGTTTTCGTTTTCAGACTCAGCTTCATTATAATTTCTGTGTGGAAAACTTCGCTGAGACACACTTCTTTCTCTTCGACCAGTACCTTGCTCCTCTGAGTGCTGTTAGTCTCCTTCCTGAGGTTCTCTGTCAGCACTGGGCTTTTCAACCCTTTGATTTTGTTTATCGGAGAGGCTCTTTAATATCCTCTCCTGTTCCTGCATCATCCTTGCATTATCCTGGCGTACTCCTTCCATCTCTTCCTGTAGCTGTTGTACTGTGTGCAACAAAATGCGAGTCTGGTGTTGCTGTTCTTCAATCAATCTATTGGACTGCTGATGCTGCTCTATTCCCAGCTGAACCCACATTTCGGGGTTGCCTTCTGGTGGGGGTTGAATTTCTCCGGCATTTCGCTGTTGCTGTTGCGACGGTGTCCGCCTTGGTTGTCGTTCCATTATTGATCTGGCTGTCTGTCTCTCTCTCTCTCTCTCTCTTTCTCTCTCTGTGTATGAAATCATATGTTTTATAATGTTAGTCGACCCAATTTAGGGCCCAGCGTTGTAACGCCGCTCTGATACCACTTGTAACAATCATATTAAACAAATAAAAACAAAATTACCACACCATAAAAAAAAATTTACATTCATTGGTTACCATTATTCATTCAAGACTTAATCCTGTAGATTTCATGACAACATTTCTTTGTACCAATGGTAAACAAATCCTGTAGATTTCACGTCATTATTTTAGTTGTATCAATGGTAAATAAATCCATAAGTCACCTATCATTTAAGTCCTGCGAATTCCGGATTTCATTGTTTATGATACTGTGTACAGCAGACGGGTTGATTAAATGGTTACCGGTGTGAAAACCTTAACCCGCTCCTCTCTATGGCTAGACTCTCGGTGATAATGGTGTACCTTTGTGTACTAGGGCTACGTGTTCGGTTGCCACGGCATCACCTCATAAATGTGACTTGGATATCCCGCGTGTTGGAGTTCGGATTTATTTCGTGTGATGGAAGTTTACTGTGGTTGCTTTTCTACGGAAGTCCTGGTGGCTGCATCCTCCATCTGGCAGATTCCACGCCCTTGATCTGCCTCCATCCGACGGTGCACTACCTCCGAGGAGGAGTAATGTCCTTCGCACTAACTTGTCTTCCCGGTTCATTTTGTTGTTTCTGTTTTGCTTGGCGGAGGTTCTGGAGCAGCTCCGGCCGATCTGGAGCTTGGCCGAGCATATCACCTGTTGCCCTGTGTGTGGAGGTATTACTTCTTGCCACCGCCCATGGCGGCTCTTGCTTCAGTTCTTTCCATACATGCATAACACCATGTTTTTTTTTTTCTTTTCTCCTTTGTTAGTTTGACACGCTTCAACGATGCGGTGTTTCTTTAACAATCGCCTCGGGGGATTCCATTGGCCTGCAGGCTGCTTTCAAAGGATGGTAGCGGTCAGTTCTTCGCCCGCCTCATGGGGTCCTTGATCATCTACCTGCGGTTTCTTGCACGGATTCGCCCCAAATTTCTCGGGGTAATTTTTCTGTAGTTTACGGTAATTTAGATTGTTCCTTCGGTATTTGTTTGCTTTCTCGACGAGGATGTATTTACTCGTTGCTTTCTCTTGTTAATGACCTTCATTTCAAATGGCGGGTAAACTCTATTTACACCCAAACTTGGGCCCCGAAACTTCCATTCTTACTTTCCGACTTGCTACAAAGGGGTTTAACTCGGCACTCTTTTTACGGTACATCGAGTTGAGTTCAATCCCTCAGGAAATACTTCGAGGGTTTTGTCTATACTCCATTAGGGAGGGTTTTCAACTAGATAAGCCATTGCTCAAGGTTCTGTAGCCAGAATGGTACATGACCATCGACCTTAGGGTTTTGAGCATGACTATACTCATGTGTTTGAGACTGTTTAGTTATTTAACTGTGTATAAATTTCTGCTGAGTCATCATTGAGGCCGCCTGCCGCTGTTAATCTTAGGCCTTGCGGCTAATACAATTTTCGTCAGAGGAATTATCGGTCTCAGGAATGAACACCGTCGTTTATTTTTTTTTACAGTCTTTGGTACTGTGTCCTGAACAAATGGAAGTTTAACAATTCTTGTAAATAACTTCTTGTGGTTGGACGGTTTTATACAAATTCCTTTCAGGACTGTTAAATGAAATATTTTGGACATGTTTGAATTTCTCTGTTATTACATATGCTCTTCTATGTATATTTCTGGTGAATGTCTGCTTAAAAACTTATGCGTTGATTTTACTCATTGCTTGCAGCTGGTTTGGTAGCAGTTTGACTGTTTAGCCATAAATCTGTTGGGTCCAATATGGGTTTACCCTGCTCTTTATTTCATTTAATTTTCGCAGCTATCGCTATACTACATTATACTTGACGGTTTAATTTTTGCTCCTGGCTCATACTTGAGTGATCGGACCACCACTTCTGTCCGAGTGCTTCCTTAGTGAAAGGATTCTACTCTCGTCAGTGTTCTGGATTCGGCCTTTGGAGGTTTGCAGGAACCGATTCAGATATTTTAATTCCGGCTAACACTACGCCCCAGTATACATTTGTTTTGACCTTTTTCTAATTCTCAGTCATTATATTTGGGACGTCTGAAGCAACTCGGTTTCCATAACAGGTCTCTTGTCATACGTTTTGTTAAACTGTCTCCCTCGGTGTAAATGACCAGTTCATTGATTATATTTCTATTGTTCCGTTTCATTCTACTAGCAGAATGGTTACGGGATCTAATTCTTTGTATTCTAACACGATTCATTCTGTGCTAAAATAGAGGAATAATTACAGCGTCCTGGCGGACAGAGGTGAGGTTTACTCTCTCGGCTATTTTAACATGTTATTTTACCATATATCAAGAAATCTCCATACTCTGCAACCGTAACTAATATAAAACGAGGAAATAATATATTCATCCCCTTAGACTCCACTCGGTGTCATAATAAGTCTGGTTAAAACTGTGAAGGTTTCAATGCTATTGCGTAATGATTAGGGTTAACGCTGTTGATTCCGCATCGTTTTAGCATTCTACCTGTCACCTCTATTTGTTTTAAATTAACTTGGACAGCTATCCACTGCGCCGTGATGTATCGGTGTCGCTATAATGCAATGGTTTCGTTGATTATGGTTTAAGTACATAGTCGTTTAAATTATTCACCATACGTTTTTATAAATTGACCATACCTTCGTTCCATTAGCGATAATGATAACGTATATATTTCCTTGATTCCTGTTGATATCCACTTTTTGTAAATATACGATCAGATATATAGGTTTCATAAGTATGTTCTCTTTGTGACACACGTAGTTGGAATCTATAGTTTGGGTTTATATCGCGCCAGTGACATATAAGGTTCAGGTATGTATATATATATATATGGCTCATTTAGGGTCGAAACTAACAGGTACCTAAACGTGTAATTTTCTATACTCGTTAGTAAATATATATATACTTTTGGTCTTAAATGCATATATATATAGGTAGTTGATAGCTCAATTGATGATATGCCTTGAGCATAGATTTTCTCCATTTCCCTTAGTTGTATCAAGGGTAAGAGATGAAGTTAACACACAAAATACTTTATAAATTTCTATGAGGGCTATAACCCTTCTATAGTGTAAAATTTACTTTGTGGTTTAATAAGAGTCAAACTACATATTCTAAATTTTGTACTTGTACATATTATTTTTATTTTGAGTATACCTATAGGTATTCAATGGTCATGACTAGAGAGCCTTAGTTGTAAGGAAAATATTTTGCTATGTTATAGGTTTTCAAGGAGTAAAAATATATTTAGATATACAATTTATACCCTTATAAATGGTATAACGTTCATATAGAGTAGAATTACTCTTTTTCTAGCACCATGATAAATGTTACAATGCTCATATATGCACTCTATAAATGTTATAAATGTTAGAATGCTCTTATGTGCAATCTATATTCTAATATCTTGCTTTCTTCCTTTCTGCTACACACCATGTATATTTCAGCGCTACTTTAATGTTTCTCTAGCATGCACATAAGCATATCATATCATTTTTGTGTCTACAGGGAACACAATAAAAATTAATTATCTGTAGAGGCCAAGTAACTTCAGATTTAAACCGACCTTAGTTTAGAGTTTCTGGAGTATCTACTCTATAGATTTCTGGTCTACAACTAAACAGAATCTGGAAGGTGAATGCCTTAGGATGGATTCTGTTAAATGTAGTACTAAAATCAATACTACAATTTCTTTTAAGTTTTATATGTAGCTAATTCATACCATAATACATCAAAATGAACAAAAATTTCAGAACATACCACAATCTGCAAATGACCAACCTCCCAACCTTAGAGTCCTCTTTGTCTCCCAGGACTCACCCCCGAGCAGAGATCACCTCCTAGAACAGATCAACCTCTGATCTGCCTAGGAGCAGCTTATTTAAGCTCATATTTCCCCAAAGCATGTTTCTAATTCTGCGTCCAGAATAGCAGGATGATTTCTTTCCTGTTTAGCCTAGGCTTCCCATTTTGGGACTCTTTAAAGCTGCTTTAAGCTTTTCCTCAGCTTTTCCAGCTTTTTCTCACCTCTTCCCAACTACTCCTCTTCATTGGGGAATTTTAGATTCCTTCTCATATCTAAATTAATTTCTTTCAAGGATTTTTGAAAGATTTTTGGGGATTTGTTGCCTTATCCATCCTCATGGATTTGGCAAGTGATCTCTAATTCTCATCTTGGTCAAATTGCACAATCATTTTATTTATTTCCTCAAATAAAATATGCACTTACATTCACACCACACTTATCCCTTGTGGTCCACCCCCTTAGGATTTAAGTTCAATGTCTAACTTTAAAAATTCAACACACAAATTGGGGGTGTTACATATTCCCCCTCTGAAAATAAACACCGTCCTCGGTGTTATTATTCAACTACTAGAGTTCATTTAAACAAAAATGGATATTTCTCCATCATCTCAGCTTCCCTTTCCCAAGTGGCTTCTTCAGCAGTAAAGTGCTTCCACTGCACTTTTACTCTGGCCACTGTTCTGTTTCTCAATTCAATTTCTTCCCGCTCCAATATTTGAAGCGGTTTTGGCAGAAACTCCCCTTCTGGTTCCACCTATACAACATTCCAATCAACTATGTGAGAAGCATCATGCACACATTTTTTTAGTAGTGAAACATGAAACACATTATGTACTCTAACATGGGGTGGTAAGGCCAGCTTGTAAGCCACTGGTCCCACCCTTTCTAAAATTTCAAAAGGCCCACAATATCTAGGAGCAAGTTTTGCACAACTTCCAGCATAAAGTGTGCTCTTTTTGGGTTTGATGCGAAAATACACATGATCCCCTACTTTGAATTCTCGGTGCACTCTTTTCTTATCAGCATAGCTCTTCTGTCGATCTTGTGCTATTTTTATATTTCTCTGTATTTGTTTAACGACTCTTTCCATCTCTTGTAGTGCATCTGGTCCCAACACCAGTTTATCCTCTGGTTGACTCCAGCTCAAGGGAGTACGACACTTTCTCCCATAGAGTGCCTCAAATGGACTCATCTTAATAGAGGATTGGTAGCTATTATTATAGGCAAACTCAGCTAGATGCAGATACTCTTCCCACTTTGATGGTCTATCCATCACATACATTCGCAACATATCCTCCAAAATTTGATTCGTCCTTTCTGTCTGCCCATCGGTTTGAGGGTGATAGGCAGTACTAAAATTCAGCTTAGTACCCATCCCTCCAAACAATCCTTTCCAAAATGCTGCTGTAAACTTAGTATCTCGATCTGAAACAATTACTTTGGGCACTCCATGAAGCCTTACTATCTCCTTCAGGAAAACATTTGCTACTTGAGCTGTTCCGAAAGTAGATTTCACTGGTATAAAGTGAGCAGCTTTTGTGAGAGTGTCTACTACTACCATCACAGAATCATGTTGATATTTAGTCTTGGGTAATCCTGTTATAAAATCCATGGAAACTGTGTCCCATTTCCATTCTGCAATTGGCAAAGGATTTAAAAGCCCTGCTGGGTGTTGATGCTCAACTTTAACTAACTGACATTCCATACATCTACTTAAATACTCTGCTACATCTCTTTTCATTCCTGGCCAGAACAATTTCTTCTTCAAGGCTGTTAACATCTTTTGGTATCCTGGATGTCCTGCATAAGGTTGTTTGTGATATTCATCCAGAATTTCTCTTTTTAATGACTCTATATCAGGAATATACAACCTGTTTTTGTAATAAAGCAGCCCTTTTTGGTTTTTAGTGAAATCAGTTTTATCCCTTTTCTGTAGCTTCACCAAGAGTGCTTCATAGTTGGGATCTTGATTTGCTGCTTTTCCCACCAATTCCTCTATTTCCATCTGAGCACTACTCCCAATGATGTTTAAATGTTGACAAGCATTTCTACTTAATGCATCAGCAACTTTATTTTCTTTCCCCTTGATATGTTTTATGTCCATATCAAATTCACTTAGAAAAGACAGCCATCTGGCTTGTCTTGCATTCAGGTCAGTTTGGGAGAAAAAATATTTGAGGCTAATATGATCAGTCATCAATGTGAACTTCTTCCCCAAGAGATAATGCCTCCACATTTTTAAAGCATGGATAACAGCTGCAAATTCCAAATCATATGCACTATAATTATGTTCATGTATTTTCAGTTTCCTAGATTCATAGGCAATGACTGAATTTTCCTGCAACAGAACTCCCCCCAGCCCTTCTCTGCAAGCATCTGTACATACCACAAACTCTTTATCCGGATCAGCAATTTTTAATATAGGGGCTGAAATAAGTTTTTGTTTTAACTGCTCGAAACTGTTTTGACATTTTTCAGTCCACACAAACTTGACACCCTTTCTTTGCAATGAAGTGATGGGATGTGCTATGGCAGAAAATATTTCCACAAATCTACGATAGTAGCCTGCTATCCCCATGAACGACCTTACTGCTGAAACATCAGTTGGGACTGGCCATTCCTTAATTTCTTTTATCTTTTCAGGGTCAACTGCAAGCCCTTTTTCAGAAATAATATGACCCAAATATTGAATTTTATCTTTAGAAAATTCACATTTACTGATCTTGGCATATAGCTAATTTTCTTTCAACGTCTGCAACACTATTCTCAGATGTTCCTTATGTTCATCTTCATTTTTAGAATAGATTAAGATATCATCTATGAACACAAGAACAAATTTTTCCAAATACTTATTCAACACATTGTTCATCAAGCACATAAACGTGGCAGGGGCATTCGTCAAACCAAAAGGGAGGACCACAAATTCGTAATGTCCATACCTGGTTCGAAATGATGTTTTGCTGATGTCTTCTTCTTTAATTCTGAGCTGGTGATACCCAGTCCTTAGGTCTATCTTGGAAAAGACTGAGGCCCCTCTCACTTGATCAAACAGATCATCAATTCTAGGAAGTGGATATCTATTCTTAATGGTCAACTTGTTAAGTTGACTATAATCAATGCACATCCTAAAAGTTCCATCCTTCTTTTTCACAAACAACACCGGGGCTCCCCAAGGAGACACACTTGGTCTGATATACCCTTTATCTAACAGTTCCTGTAATTGCATTTTCAGTTCCATTAGTTCAGGAGGGCTCATTCGATAAGGTGCCCGGGAAACAGGTGTTGCTCCTGGTACCAGATCGATTAAAAAATCAATCTCTCTTTTGGGGGGAAGATGAGGGATTTCCTTGGGAAAAACTTCCTTAAATTCTCTAATGACTGGTATAGCATCCAGTAACTATTCCTCAGTTTGCTGTTCTATTTCTTCTATATGCTGGTTTTGGTCTTTTACTCTTGAACTCACCCTTGTTCAGCCAGCTTTTCCCTTGTTCAGCTTTACCTTTAAACTGCTGAGAGCATAGTCTTGCTTTTCTAACAGCCTCATCCATTGTCTTTGGATTATCAAACTCAATTTTCTCCTTGTATGCATTAGGCAAACAATTTAAAAACCTTTGTACCTTTGCTTTTTCTTCCCTTATGTAAGGAACATACCTCAGTAAATTTGTAAACTTAGTGACAAACTCATCAATAGTGAGCTGTCCTAGTGTAAGTTCATGGAATTATTTTGATTTATCATCATAATAACGTTCATTCAAATAACAACTTTTGAACTTAGTCTGAAAATCTTCCCAAGTAACTGTTTTTTCATCAATGGCATGCACTATTTTTGTCTCTTCCCACCACAGTGTGGCTTTTCCTTGTAGCTGATACACAGCTAATCTGGCCTTCAGATTGCTCTCATATTCATATACTTGGAAATACTTGATCATGTTCAACAACCAAGCTTCAGCATCCTCTTCCTTCTCCCCATCATAGGAAGGAGGTTTGATCTTTCTAAATTCTCCCTGCAATTCTCGTTTCTGTTTATGCTGCTGTCTAGTAGCATCATCATCATCCGACTCATCCATCTTTCTCTTTCCGGAACCTTCGCCTTCCTGGCTGTTCCGGGAAGTTAGTTCTCTAATGAGCTTTTCCTTCTCTTTACTGGCTGAGGACAACATGTCATTCTGGCTTCTCAGTTCAGCCAATTCTCGTTGCATCCTGTGCAACATAGCCATTACCGGGGCATTGGGATCTGGAGTAGCAAACTCATCCCGTAGATCCACATAAATCCCTTCACCTTCAGCCATTTCAACTGTACACACTTACAACACAGATTAGCAAAAGTTTATAAACTTCAAAAAAACAAAATATGTAATAAGTAGTGAGCACAAAATTGACAGCCCAATTTTTGTAACCGGTGCTCCGATACCATTTGTAACACCTCCAGGTTAAGGAAATTTTTTTTTTTTTTTTCTATAACAAGAGATCCTATTAGTATTTAATAATATCCAATAGACCTCCTTGGTTATTCCCCAGAATACATTAAACCTATCTCCTATACGTGGTTCCTTTTGTTCTATATAAGATTCAACATTTCTCTAGTTTGCTAGTAGTATACAAGCCTTACTTTCCACTTATATTGATATATACCCCATGTACTGCTTGCATGTATATCCGTTAGGAGTATTACTTTAATGAGTATATATATGTATAGCATCCATGTCTATCTATATGACATATTTATATTCCAAAAACCTTTATCATAATTAACCTTGTATATATACATATATATGTTTAATATTTAATATTAACTCAATATTTAACATTTAAGATTTAATATTTAATATTTAATATGTTATCGGGTTATATATTAACTCAATGGGCACATAATTATAGATATGTAGCACCTATACGCATATGTAGAATCAATACCTTTTTCGTATGATTAATTGACGTGCTACCATATACAGGGTACCCATAGTTTGAATTAATCTCCTTTAATAATTCCATTTGGACATTCACGTATATCTCGGCTACATGTAACGTCTCCGGTAGTAAATCGACTAGGTCATATAACGGTTACGTTTGATGAACTCTAACCCCGCGTTTCCCATTGGTGCGAGTTATGGTGTGTAACCCCGGTATTGTAACCATCCGACTGTATGGGTAAACCGGTTCTATCACTCGGCCTGTTTTTTTTAATACCACGTCCGCCTGTCATGGTGCGGTCCAAAACCCTAAACTGCGCCCTATCCCATCCTACGCCTCTATGCTCGCACGTATTATGATTTCGGTTTCCAGTTTTGTGCAGATGACAGGCTCATTGGCGGCCACAAGCTCCTGGTTGCGTGTTTCAGTTTCAGGACTGTGACAACTCGTTCCACTTTTCACAACCACTCCGGTACTGAGAATGCGTTTCACCAACAGCTAGAGAGGGGAGGGGGAAAAAGTCTTTTCGATGAGCAACATCGCATGAATTCTCCTGCAGCCCGCCTCCCCGGTACTCTGTACAGGCTTAAAATAATATTAAACTGACCAGAGGGTACCGAAATTGCAGCTCAGCATTGATCTGCTGAAATCCTCTTCAAGATTTCGTAACAAGTCGAGTTCGCTGGAGGGTACCGGAGTAAATCCGTGAACAGGATTTTTCCAGTACCTTTAGCAGTCGTGTTTTAGGGTTTGACAATCATTATTAACCTCTCTCGGTCCCGATCTCATTCCTATTCGTCTCCTTCCTTTCATTATTTCGGTTCTTGCTGAGTTGAGGGATTTTTGGTTTGCATCGCTGACTCTCACTCTCCAGCCCATCCACCTTACCTGGTTATTACTGGATATTCAACTAATTTTTGATTTCCTACAACGTAGAACGTGTTTTTTCATATTTTTGCTTTATACTAGCTATGCTTCCGACGCTCATATTGTTTGTTTCATGGAACCATTGCAGGTCTCAGGTTGTTCATGAATGTGTTCGAGCTTAATTCTGGCGACGGGAGACGGGTGATTTTTCCAGGACCGATTTGGACGTGGCTACAACTGCCCACTCTCACACGGTTGCATTTCTACTCTCGTCAGTGTTTTGGATTCGGCCTTTGGAGGTTTGCAAGAACCGATTCAAATATTTTAATTCCGGCTAACACTACGCCCCAGTATACATTTGTTTTGACCTTTTTCTAATTCTCAGTCATTATATTTGGGACGTCTGAAGCAACTCGGTTTCCATAACAGGTCTCTTGTCATACGTTTTGTTATACTGTCTCCCTCGGCATAAATGACCAGTTCATTGATTATATTTCTATTGTTCCGTTTCATTCTACTAGCAGAATGGTTACGGGATCTAATTCTCTGTATTCTAACACGATTCATTCTGCGCTAAAATAGAGGAATAATTACAGCGTTCTGGCAGACAGAGGTGAGGTTTACTCTCTGGGCTATTTTAACATGTTATTTTACCGTATATCAAGAAATCTCCATACTCTGCAACCGTAACTAATATAAAACGAGGAAATAATATATTCATCCCCTTAGACTCCACTCGGTCTCATAATAAGTCTGGTTAAAACTGTGAAGGTTTCAATGCTATTGCGTAATGATTAGGGTTAACGCTGTTGATTCCGCATCGTTTTAGCGTTCTACCTGTCACCTCTATTTGTTTTAAATTAACTTGGACAGCTATCCACTGCGCCGTGATGTATCGGTGTCGCTATAATGCAATGGTTTCGTTGATTATGGTTTAAGTACATAGTCGTTTAAATTATTCACCATACGTTTTTATAAATTGACCATACCTTCGTTCCATTAACGATAATGATAACGTATATATTTCCTTGATTCCTGTTGATATCCACTTTTTGTAAATATACGATCAGATATATAGGTTTCATAAGTATGTTCTCTTTGTGACACACGTAGTTGAAATATATAGTTTGGGTTTATATCGCGCCAGTGACATATAAGGTTCAGGTATGTATATATATATATATGGCTCATTTAGGTTCGAAACTAACAGGTACCTAAACGTGTAATGTTCTATACTCGTTAGTAAATATATATATACTTTTGGTCTTAAATGCATATATATATAGGTAGTTGATAGCTCAATTGATGATATGCCTTGAGCATAGATTTTCTCCATTTCCCTAACGTTGTATCAAGGGTTAGAGATGAAGTTAACACACAAAATACTTTATAATTGCTATGAGAACTTTAACCCTTCTATAGTGTAAAATTTACTTTGTGGTTTAATAAGAGTCAAACTACATATTCTAAATTTCTTGCTTGTACATATTATTTTTCTTTTAAGGTATACCTATAGGTATTCAATGGTGCTTGACTAGAGAGCCTTAGTTGTAAGGCAAATATTTTGCTATGTTACAGGTTTTCAAGGAGTAAGAATATATTTAGATATACAATTTATACCCTTATAAATGGTATAACGTTCATATAGAGTAGAATTACTCTTTTTCTAGCACCATGACAAATGTTACAATGCTCATATATGCACTCTATAAATGTTATAAATGTTAGAATGCTCTTATGTGCAATCTATATTCTAATATCTTGCTTTCTTCCTTTCTGCTACACACCATGTATATTTCAGCGCTACTTTAATGTTTCTCTAGCATGCACATAAGCATATCATATCATTTTTGTGTCTACAGGGAACACAATAAAGATTAATCATCTGTAGAGGCCAAGTAACTTCAGATTTAAACCGACCTTGGTTTAGAGTTTCTAGAGTATCTACTCTATAGATTTCTGGTCTACAACTAAACAGAATCTGGAAGGTGAATGCCTTAGGATGGATTCTGTTAAATTTAGTACTAACATCAATACTACAATTTCTTTTAAGTTTTATATGTAGCTAATTCATACCATAATACATCAAAATGAACAAAAATTTCAGAACATACCACAACCTGCAAATGACCAACCTCCCAACCTTAGAGTCCTCTTTGTCTCCCGGACTCACCCCAGAGCTGGAGATCACTTCCTAGGCAGACCAACCTCGATCTTGCCTAAGAAAAACATTTAAGCTCATATTTCCCCCAAAGCATGTTTCTAATTCTGCGTCCGGAATAGCGAGGATGCTTTCTTTCTGTTTAGCCTAGGCTTCCCATTTTGGGACTCTTTAAAGCTGCTTTAAGCTAGATTCCTCTCAAATCTAAATTAATTTCTTTCAAGGATTTTTGAAAGATTTTTTTTTTGGGATTTGTTGCCTTATCCCTCCTCATGGATTTGGCAAGTGATCTCTAATTCTCATCTTGGTCAAAATGCACAGTCATTTTATTTATTTCCTCAAATAAAATATGCAATTACATTCACACCACACTTATCCCTTGGGGTCCACCCCCTCCCCTTAGGTTAAAGTTCAATGTCTAAATTTAAAAATTCAACACACAAATTGGGGGTGTTACGGATACCTAAAAAAATTTGAAATAAAATATAATAAAAATATATGACTAACTTTAACATTGATTTCACTTTGAAATTTCACTAACAATATGATTTTGAAAATCTACTGTAAGTATTAGTTTCTAATTTCTTAATTAGATCATTTCTTCCTGAAAGGGATCAAAAGTTTTCTTGATTAGATAATTTATTCCTGAAAAAGATAAAAAGTTAAAAAATGATAGCATGTTAGAACATCATTTTGATTGGATTCTAACTAGTTCCTCCAATTACCAATTTAGATTATTTATGAGAGTTATACAATAGTTGAAATTTCACTAACAATATGCTTTTGAAAATCTACTGTAAGTGTTAGTTTCTAATTTCTTAATTAGATCATTTCTTCCTGAAAAGGATAAAAAGTTTTCTTCATTAGATAATTTATTTACGAAAAGATAAAAAGTTAAAAAATGATAGCATGTTAGAATATCATTTTGATTGGCTTCTAACTAGTTGCTCCAATTACCAATTTAGATTATTTATGAGAGTTATACAATAGTTGAAATTTCACTAACAATATGCTTTTGAAAATCTACTGTAAGTGTTAGTTTCTAATTTCTTAATTAGATCATTTCTTCCTGAAAAGGATAAAAAGTTTTCTTGATTAGATAATTTATTCCTGAAAAATATAAAAAGTTAAAAAATGATAGCATGTTAGAATATCATTTTCCATAATCATTTACTTTCATAGATATGTTTACATAATCATTGTTATGGTCATAAAAAATTCTAAAGTAAATTAATGATTTTATAGTTGGAATCAAAGTTAGGAAGCTAATGAAGTGCTGAGACAATGAGTAATATTTTTCCATTTAAAATATTGAGAATGTACGAGGCGGGTTGTTATAGCACTCAACACAAGTTCAATTCCCTTTGGGGTGATGTATCTGGACATGTTGATAAAGATAGAGTTAAAAAGAAAAAAAAAAGAGAAAATGAAAGGTACTGCCAAACCTATAATAATAATAATAGTTATATTAGATACAACTTTTCATTAGTGTATAAACATCTCTACTCTAATACATTCATGACAAATAAATAATAATTATTTAAAAACAGATATATGAATATATTTGAAATCAATAATGATATGAATAACGTATATTAAACTATGTGGTTTTTTTAATGTAATTTATATGTATATTTCAATAATAATAATTTTCAAAAAATAAAAAAAATCCAGTTTTTTGATCTATATAAAATTTAGTCACTTAGATTATAAAAATCAAAATTATCAACTGTTATTATATTATATTAAATATCTTTATATCTTAAAAAAACATAATTATATTTATTCTTCAATATTCCATGTTAAATAATACAAAATACATTTATTATAGACAGAAGTGATTAATATATTTAATATAAAGACTAAAATCAAAGTGTTACAACACTAGTTACATCCTTAATTTCTACTCTAAGTGTTAGTTTCTAATTTCTTAATTAGATCATTTCTTCCTGAAAAGGATAAAAAGTTTTCTTGATTGGATAATTTATTCTTGAAAAAGAGAAAAAGTTAAAAAATGATAGCATGTTAGAATATCAAAATAAAAAGTTAAAAAGTGATAGCATGTTAGAATATCATTTTGATTGGATTCTAACTAGTTGCTCCAATTACCAATTTAGATTATTTGTGAGAGTTAGACAATAGTTGAAACTCCTAGTCATGTTTTATAGCTCACATTAACCTTAATTTCCTAGATATCTTTACATAATCATTTACTTTCATAGATATTTTTACATAATCATTGTTATGGTCATAAAAAATTGTAAAATAAATTAATGATTTTATCGTTGGAATCAAAGTTAGGAACCTAATGAAGGGCTGAGACAATGAGTAATATTTTTCCATTTAAAATATTGAGAATGTATGAGGCGGGTTGTTATAGCACTCATCACAAGTTCAATTCCCTTCGGGGTGATGTATTTGTACATGTTGATAAAGATAGAGTTAAAAAGAAAAAAAAGAGAAAATGAAAGGTACTGCCAAGCTTATAATAATAATAATAATAGTTATATTAGACACAACTTTTCATTAAAGTATAAACATCTCTACTCTAATACATTCATGACTAATAAATAATAATTATTTAAAAACATATATATGAATATATTTGAAATCAATAATGATGTGAATAACGTATATTAAACTATGTAATTTTTTTAATGTAATTTATATGTATATTTCAATAATAATAATTTTCAAAAAATAGAAAAAAATCCAGTTTTTTTATCTATATAAAATTTAGTCACTTAGATTATAAAAATCAAAATTATCAACCATTATTATATTATATTAAATATCTTTATATCATCGCAGATTTTATAATTTAAATTTTAACATCAAATGAATGGTGGTTAACGTGCCTTACCAAATTTGAAGTCAGTGCCATGTCACATGGCAACGCCACTCCTAACTTGAAAATGACCATCGACCAGGTCAGAAGTGTGGGCACCAGCGGAGTTTGGGATGGCAGGTGCATTAAAACGTCTATGATGTAGTTTGGGAGGGAAAGAACGGATTTAAAAAACCATAGCCGTTGTGGGCATGAATAAATGAATGGGCGTTAAAACGATAATGATGTGGTTTGGGAAAGTCAATTGAGAAAAGCATAGCAGTTGAGGACATGAAGAAATGGATAAGGATTGATGTTTTCCACTCATCCAGAGACGCAAGCAAGCCCATATACAGGTGCACGAGTTACAGCTGATGGTTAATCTTTTGGCATCGAGAAGGAGAATGCAACGCCTTTGTTACTCCAATGCGAATGGAGTACATAGAATCCTCACAATCCCCACCATGCATGTCAAAGCAATTCAAAGGAAATTTCTGTAAATTGGTAGCATAGTGGTTCATTTCGTCCAGGTGATCGAGCTCGGCATAGGAGTTATGTCATCAAGCTCCGATTCCATTAATGGTATATATACATACGGATTATCTCTATTCATGAAAACAGATATGTATTTATCTTCATCAATTTTGTATAATCCTAATCGCTTCTGCATTCAAACTGAGCAGAATTCCGCTACACAGCAGTGCATAGAAGATGGTGGGTTGTTGTGTTCGGTTGGGCTGAGCAGAGCACAGTAGAATGCTATAGAGAACTGCATAGAGGGCGGTGGGTTGCTGAGCAGAGCACAACAGACTGCTACAGAGCACGGCATAGAGGGCGGTGGGTTGTTGATTTTGTGCTGATGAAGTGCACCTTGTGTATTTGTCCTTTTTCATTTTTTATTTCTTCTTCTTTTTTCTTAGTCTGTGAATGCTTTAGCAATATCCATCGTTATTTCTCACTTCTTGCTTGTAGTATATTCCTAGGCTTTTCTTTTATTTTCTTTTTTTAATTGTTTAGATTTGTTTCTGTTTGTGAAATGGGTGGTTGGCCTTCTTACTCCCTATAGCCATGGTTATTGTACATAGCACATATTGTGTAACTGTTTATTTTGCACATCTCACATGCACTGTTTCTTTTGGGTATATTTCTTTGTGCGCGTGCAGGCTTAGAAAAGATTGCTGAAGAGCTCCAGTGGAAACGTTGGACTACCATAATGTTAATACTCAACTCTGAAGAATACTTATTCGAGGTATTTCTCATATACTTTACACTGAGCTCTACTCTAGTTTCTAAATAATTTATGTTGTATTTTCAATCAAAAATTAGGTAAGCTATTATGGAAACCAAGTTACGAAAATAAATTAAAACCATCTTCCTTTGTTGGATTCTCCCTCTTTAATGTTTTTTCACTGTTTTCTACTTGGATTCTTAACGAAAACCTAAGTAAGCTTCACTCTCTCGTAAGAAAATTTTAAATCACCTTTCCCAACAGTATTCCACATTCGCGACTACTTGACATGATATTCTCTCTCAATAACTTCAGGGTTTATTTTAATTTTTTGATGAAAACCTTATATTCCATGGAGAGCCTGGAGATGATGAGCATGTCCCCGTATTGAGGCAACTTATGGGTGAAACAAGCATTCAAAATTCGAAACTGATTAAGAAAAAATAAAACCAAGACCGCACCGCTATCATTTTTATAAGTTGTTAATTGTTATTGTAGAAACAATTCACATAATCAACGCCGAACGCCTTCCTAAGTAAAAGGATAAAAGCTCCATGGCTTCTGGTTCGGGGACAATAACCTTGTATGCTGATTCTTTCCTTCGTTTACGTTTTCGTCAGCTTATTGAGAATTTTGTTGATCCATTTCAATCTCCGAATATCAATACTTATTAAAGTAATCGTTATATTTGAAAGGTCGGTAATTAGATATACACAAATATTTTATATTTATTTGAGGCTGGATGATAAAATTGTATTGTGTTTTTTTTAACAATCAAGAAAGTGCTATTTTATTAAAGGAAGAAACAGCATAGTTTCAACATATTTGTTTTTGTTTGTAATTTGGCTTTTCACAATCACTATGCAGATGAGATTTTATGGTGAGATCTTACTCTGTTTAAAGTAAATTTTTATTCACGATCAGCTTGGGTAATTTTTTATTATAAAGTATAGTTATTTTTTTAGTCACAATTAAATTAAATTGTAAGTAATATTTATTATTGATATATTTAAATGATATTTTGTGCATTTGTAATAATTAGATTGGGGAGAAACAATATTTTGAGGAAATTTCATTGAATTGTTTTGAATATGAAATAGATGTATTTTTGGGTTTTTAATTTTTAGAAATATATTTGAGATATATACTATATTTTCAGATTTAAAAATAATATTAAAGTTTATTGAAAGTAAATAAATAGTAGTTAGTAGACCGAAAATGATTATGAAAAATAGTATATTTTGATTGAAAATTTCAATTTTAATTTGATTTTATTCTGATGTAAATTTGTTTGTACTTTCTTATATATTGTACATATTAGCTTTCAATATTTTGGTGTATTTTTTCATATTAATTTTATAAAGTAAAGCTTTTAATATTTTAGTGTATTTTAGAGCAAATAGGTAGAGAGGAAGATGAAAGAAGATAAATGTGAAGATGGGAATGTGGGTAAATAGTGAGGATGGGAAAGTGGGGAAGAGATAGGAAGAGGAAGACAAGAGGTGAGAGTGAGTTAGTGGGTATACATGTGTGTGAGAGAGAGGGAGAGAAGGAGATAGTGATATTAAGATGAAATAAGATTAATGTGAAGAGGGAAATGTGGGTAGATAGTGAGAATGGGGAAGTGGGGGAAGAGATAGGAAAGAGAGGCAAGAGGAGAGAGTGAGCAAGTCGGTCTACATGTGTGAGAGATTGAGGGAGAGAAGGAGATGAGTGATAGGGTGAGAGATGTAGAAAAGGATAGGTCTAGTGGGAGAGAGAGGTAAAAAGAGAGATTAGTAGAGTGAGAAAGAGATGTCAAAGACAGAGGGGAAGATGGAGAAAAAGAGGGAGTAAGGGGCAAAGAGATGTGGGTAGGGAGGCAGAGAGATAGAGCTTGAGATGGAATTTTTGAAAGACATATTAAGCAAGGTAAGTAAGGATAGTAGGAGAGGAAGTGAGAGGGACAAAGGTAGATATATGGGCACTGAGGAGAGAGAGAGGGAGAGAGAGAGGGAGGAGGAGAAAGAGAGAGAGAGAGGGGGAGAGGGAAGGGGAGGAGGAGGGGGCAGCGAGTGAGAGGGAGGAGGAGGCAGAGGAAGGTGAGAGGGAGAGGGAGAGGTAGAGGAGGACGGGGAGGGGCAGGCGGAGGAGAGAGACCTTGAGATGGAATTTTTGAAAGACATATTAAGCAAGGTAAGTAAGGATAGTAGGAGAGGAAGTGAGAGGGACAAAGGTAGAGAGATGGGCAGTGAGGAGAGAGAGAGAGAGGGGGGGGGTGTGGAGGGGGAGGTGGGAGAGAGGGAGAGGGACGGGGAGGGGGCAGCGAGTGAGAGGGAGGAGGAGGAGGAGGAGGAGGAAGGTGAGAGGGAGAGGGAAAGGGAGGGGGGAGAGAGGGAGAGGTAGGGGAGGAGGTGGAGGGGGAGGGGAGGAGGTGGAGGGGGAGGAGAGAGAGAGGGAGAGAGAGGGGGAGAGGGGAGAGAGAGGGAGAGGGATGGGGAGGGGTCAGCGAGTGAGAGGGAGGATGAGGAGGAGGAAGGTGAGAGGGAGAAGGAGAGGGAGAGGGACGGGGAAGAGAGGGAGAATTAGGGGAGGAGGAGAGAGGGAGGAAGAGGGGAGAGAGAGAGAGAGAGGGGGGCAGGGAGAGAGAGAGAGAGAGGGGGGGGGGGAGGAGAGAGAGAGAGGGGGGGGGGGAGGGGAGAGCGAATGAGAGGGAGGGGAGAGAGGTGAGAGGGAGAGGGAGGCAGAGAAAGAAGGAGGGAGGGGGAGGTGAGGGGGAGGGAGGCGACAGCGAGTGAGAGGAAGGAGGAGGAGGAGGGAGAGGGAGAGGGAGAGGGAGAGGGGAGAGAGGGAGATTTTGGGGTGGAGGGGGAGGGAGAAGGGGAGCGCAAGAGAGGGAGGCAGAGGGAGGGGGAGGAGGAGGGGGAGAGGAGGGAGAGGGAGGAGACAGCGAGTGAGAGGGAGAGAGGGAGAGATTGGGGGAGAGGGGAGAGACAGATGGGGAGGAGGATAAAGAGAGAGGGAGAGAGGGGGCGGGGAGGGAGAGAAGGGTAAGAGGAGGGGGCAGCGAGTGAGAGGGAGGAGGAGGTGGAGGAAGGTGAGAGAGAGAGGGAGGGGGAGAGAGGGAGAGGGAGAGGTTGGGGGAGGTGGGGGAGAGGGAGAGGGACGGGGAGGGGGCAGCGAGTGAGAGGGAGGAGGAGGAGGAGGAAGCTGAGAGGGAGAGGGAGGGGAGAGAGAGAGAGAGGTAGGGGAGGAGGTGGAGGGGGAGCGGGAGAGATGTAGGTGGAGGAGAGAGAGAGGGGGGGAGGAGGAGAAAGAGAGAGAGAGAGAGAAGGGGAGGGAGAGAGGGAGAGATAGGGGGAGAGGGGAGAGAGAGGGAGAGGGACGGGGAGAGGGCAGCGAGTGAGAGGGAGGATGAGGAGGGGGGAGAGAGGGAGAGGTAGGGGAGGAGGTGGAGGGGGAAGGTTAGAGGGATAGGGATAGGGAGAGGGAGGTGGGAGAGAGGGAGAGGTAGGGGAGGAGGTGGAGGGGGAGGGGGAGGGGAAGAGAGGGAGGCAGAGAGAGAAGGAGGGAGGGGGAGGAGGAGGGGGATAGAGGGTGAGGGAGAGTGAGAGGGAGGGGGAGAGGGGAGAGAGAGAAAGGGAGGAGGAGGGGGCGACGAGTGAGAGGGAGGAGGAGGAGGAGGAGGAAGGTGATAATAACCTTCTTCATGACAGTAACCTTGGTGCGAGGACAATGAGTCTCCAAACAATACAATGATAAGGTGAAAATATATAGGAAAAAAAGTTGGTGACCGTAATGACAATGTTGATCTATATTACAGTGAGACAATGACGAAATTGTATAACAATGATGATGAAAACATACAATGATATTGACATAACTCTCTAGATATCAAATTGTTCAATTTACAAATGTCATTGTGAACTAACTTTGGTGCGCCCTAAAAGACCTGATATGTTAAATGCTAAGTTGCCTGAAGTCACTGAAACCTTTGGAAGTTTGTGAATGGGTATGGTTGAAATGGTAGCCCAAAAACGGAAATGTTATATATGTATATATATATAATTCTTTTAAAAATAAGTTAAAACACAGCTTGCAAGAAAACAAGAATGAGACATGTAAAACCCGGTCTATGTTAACTCTCATAAATCATTAAATCATATGAAATCCAATATTATCATTTATAAAGGAGGTTGTACATCCAAGATTATAATATTAACCTATACACATGAGGCTTTACATCTAAAATTATCTTTTATACATGGTTATATGTGCTGAAAATGAGGCATAACATATGGTAATGACAAGTACAATTAAATATATTATAATCCTAATCATCATCTTCATTAACAAAATTAGAACAAGTGAATTTTTAAGAGCGTGGATTGATTAGAGATAGATTAGTGTGTGGAGTTATTACACATAAAATTTAGTGCTATATTGAATCTATTTTGGCCATAGAAGAGCCCCACAACCTTCTTCGGTGCTTGAGTGAGCCCGCAAAAGGAAAAAATTCATGGAAATGGGTCAAAATTAGTCGAAAATAGGGCATAATTAGGATGAAACTCCATAGAAACCTATCAACGACGTTTCATTGGAATTTACAAATCATGAAACTCCACACAAATGTTTCAGCTTCATTTCAGTGGCGTTTTAGTGGTGTTTCAGTGTTGCGATGAGTTTCGGGTACGAAGAGTCAAGATGCCACCTCGGGGGTTGTTTCTTACAACACAGGTTAAATGCATCTCATTATGGGTGTGCTTTGTGTCTCAAATAAAAAATTAATGAATATCCAATAGAAGAATAATTTGGATGGCTTTACCCCTTTGTAGGGTTTTGCTGAGGTTCTGACAAAAATATTGATGTCTCTTTTGTGCATGCTTTTCTTCTAATGTTCGTTTATGTTTCGTTGTAATGTTGAATTTATTGTTCTTTCTATACAATTGCTAATAATTGAATATGTTGTGGGGTGAATGTTTATAAATTCAATTATCAATAGAAAATAATAATTAGACCTAAAAAATAAACAGTTGAGTCACTATTTATCAATTATACACCAAGTGATTATATTACTCGTATTTACATAAATCTGAAATCATTGTTTTGTTTCATGTCGTTTCCATTTTCTCGTTACCATTTCAAAATGAATGTACATTATTGCATCACACTTTGGCATTTTCAATTTATTCCATAAGTGTAGCTTATATGTTTCCTCAATAATCCATTAAAATAGATCAATAATGCATTCATTTCATCCATTGTGCAACAAAAATGAATTTTGACGAGATTTTATCGAAAAAGTTTGATTTGGTTAGTTTTATGGAAGAGAAGTGTGTATGTGTTTTTTATTGGAGGCATAGAAAGATTTAGGATGAATAGGAGCATCTTTTGCTTCATAGTTGGGATGGAAAGTTCCACTGATGAAATTGTATTCAAATAAATTAAAACACAAACCTTGATCATGTGGTTACAATTGTTGTGAGACATGTCCATCTATGATTCATGTCTTACATACAAGTGTTATCCATGAGAAACATGTGGAACATATATGGGATTAAGCTTACACATGTTTGAAAGATGGAGGCTCTCTGATTACTTATTATCTTTCCCACTTCATATCCTATTTTTACAAGGTGAACCCATTCCGTATGTTCATGTGATGAAATTGTTGGGAAAGGAATAAAACTATGTGTCTCTTGGATTCAATTTACATCAAATATTATTTCGATGAACATTTGGTCATCATAAAGAGGAAGGGCGGGTTGTGAAATATTTGGAAACTACTTATATCTAGTGTAAATTTGGATATCTAGTTGGTATTTAATTTTCATCATGTCTATTGAATCCATAAAATATGAAATCAACATGAAGATGACCCCAAGAGAGTATGGGAATGAAAAATACACCTTGTAAAATATACAAATACAATATTAATAACTTGATATATAGTTTTGTTGTTGAATTTTTCAAAGAATAGAGGAGGAAAATATCAAATAGGATACCTAAGAAAATTTGAAATAAAATATAATAAAAATACATGACTAACTTTAACATTGATTTCACTTTGAAATTTCACTAACAATATGCTTTTTAAAACCTACTGTAAGTGTTAGTTTCTAATTTCTTAGTTAGATCATTTCTTCCTGAAAAGGATAAAAAGTTTTCTTGATTAGATAATTTATTCCTGAAAAAGATAAAAAGTTAAAAAATGATAGCATGTTAGAATATCATTTTACGTAATCATTTACTTTCATAGATATGTTTACATAATCATTGTTATGGTCGTAAAAAATTCTAATGTAAATTAATGATTTTATAGTTGGAATCAAAGTTAGGAAGCTAATGAAGTGCTGAGACAATGAGTAATATTTTTCCATTTAAAATATTGAGAATGTATGAGGCGAGTTGTTATAGCACTCAACACAAGTTCAATTCCCTTCGGGGTGATGTATCTGGACATGTTGATAAAGATAGAGTTAAAAATAAAAATAAAAAAAGAGAAAATGAAAGGTACTGCCAAACTTATAATAATAATAATAGTTATATTAGATACAACTTTTCATTAGTGTATAAACATCTCTACTCTAATACATTCATGACTAATAAATAATAATTATTTAAAAATAGATATATGAATATATTTGAAATCAATAATGATATGAATAACGTATATTAAACTATGTAATTTTTTTAATGTAATTTATATGTACATTTCAATAATAATAATTTTCAAAAAATAAAAAAAATCCTGTTTTTTGATCTGTATAAAATTTAGTCACTTAGATTATAAAAATCAAAATTATCAACCATTATTATATTATATTAAATATCTTTATATCTTAAAAAAACATAATTATATTTATTCTTCTATATTCCATGTTAAATAATACAAAATACCTTTATTATAGACACAAGTGATTAATATATTTAATATAAAGACTAAAATCAAAGTGTTACAACACTAGTTACATCCTTAATTTCTACTCTAAGTGTTAGTTTCTAATTTCTTAATTAGATCATTTCTTCCTGAAAAGGATAAAAAGTTTTCTTGATTGGATAATTTATTCTTGAAAAAGAGAAAAAGTTAAAAAATGATAGCATGTTAGAATATCAAAATAAAAAGTTAAAAAGTGATAGCATGTTAGAATATCATTTTGATTGGATTCTAACTAGTTTCTCCAATTACCAATTTAGATTATTTGTGAGAGTTAGACAATAGTTGAAACTCCTAGTCATGTTTTATAGCTCACATTAACCTTACTTTCCTAGATATCTTTACATAATCATATACTTTCATAGATATTTTTACATAATCATTGTTATGGTCGTAAAAAATTGTAAAGTAAATTAATGATTTTATAGTTGGAATCAAAGTTAGGAACCTAATGAAGCGCTGAGACAATGAGTAATATTTTTCCATTTAAAATATTGAGAATGTATGAGGCGGGTTGCTATAGCACTCATCACAAGTTCAATTCCCTTCGGGGTGATGTATTTGTACATGTTGATAAAGATAGAGTTAAAAAGAAAAAAAAGAGAAAATGAAAGGTACTGCCAAACTTATAATAATAATAATAGTTATATTAGATACAACTTTTCATTAAAGTATAAACATCTCTACTCTAATACATTCATGACTAATAAATAATAATTATTTAAAAACAGATATATGAATATATTTGAAATCAATAATGATAAGAATAACGTATATTAAACTATGTGATTTTTTTAATGTAATTTATATGTATATTTCAAAAATAATAATTTTCAAAAAATAAAAAAAATCCAGTTTTTTGATCTATATAAAATTTAGTCACCTAGATTATAAAAATCAAAATTATCAACCATTATTATATTATATTAAATATCTTTATATCTTAAAAAAGCATAATTATATTTATTCTTCTATATTCCATGTTAAATAATACAAAATACCTTTATTATAGACACAAGTGATTAGTATATTTAATATAAAGACTAAAATCAAAGTGTTACAGCACTAGTTACATCCTTAATTTTCAATAACTAATGCGTGCAAAATAGTTAATATCCAATGGATCGCTCAGAAAATTTACTATTTTAACACTAAATTCTATGTTGCACGAGTTCCCGGTACGTGGGTACTTCTGGTACGGGGAAACGAGTATCCGGTACGGCTAGAAGCTTTGCTCAAATTTACAGGAAACTTTAATTTGGGAGTAGCAATAATATAATATATTAAAAATAAAAATAAAATAATTTAAAGGTGCAAATTAAATTCCACCATGCAGATTCCATCTTGCATTGAAATATGTAAAAGATTGGACATTGAAACACCGCCAGAAAAAATCAAACTATCAATCCATCAACAACTTGCCAATGAAATTCCTTGCAAGTGAAGAAACATGTGGAACTCCTAAACAAAAAAAAAGGTTATTATTACTTGATTATTATGTGATTTCATGTAACACTATATTATATTCAATTTTGAAATTCAAGTTTGGAAATTTATAGAATGAAACTGATTAACACACTACTCTTTCTCTTTCTGGCCATCATTGTAATTTGTTGAATCTTATCATTAAAGCTTCAAGATAGGCTTCAAGAAAGTAGAGTTATTTGCAATTGTTGAACTTCAAGATTTGCAACAGGAGCTGCCAAGGAATGACTAGCAATTGTATATATTTTGTTGAAATATTTGGTAGATCTCCACATCTCTGTTGCTTTACAGAGCCCATGCAGTCCAATCCCCTGACTAATCATGTATTAGTTATGAAATAAACAATTGGTACCCTCTCTGCTCAAAATAGGTACCCAAAAGTTGAAAATCTGCTTAGAATAGGTACTCGAAAGGTGAAAATCTGCTCAAAATAAGTACCTGAAACGTCAAAATTTGTAGTATTGAAGCTCCCAAAAAGCTCCAAAGTACCCTTTGAAGCTCCCAACAATTTGGGAAAGTTTCCTACAAGCTCCCAAGCTCCCAGGAGCGGAGGAGCGTGGGGTACGTGCTCTCCAATGGCTGGGAGCGGTACCCGTGTTACTATGATTAAATTGATGACTAATAAATTTTATTCGCAAAATATCTAATTTAATTAAAGAATTTTACCACAGACCTAAGTATATCATCGCAGATTTTATAATTTAAATTTTAGCATCAAATGAATGGTGGTTAACGTGCCTTACCAAATTTGAAGTCAGTGCCACGTCACGTGGCAACGCCACTCCTAACTTGAAAATGACCATCGACCAGGTCAGCAGTGTGGGCACGAGCAGAGTTTGGGATGGTAGGTGCATTAAAACGGCTATGATGTAGTTTGGGAGGGAAAGAACGAATTTAAAAAACCATAGCCGTTGTGGGCATGAATAAATGAATGGGCATTAGAACAATTATGATGTGGTTTGGGAAAGTCAATTGAGAAAAGCATAGCCGTTGAGGACATGAAGAAATGGATAAGGATTGATGTTTTCCATTCATCCAGAGACGCAAGCAAGCCCATAAACAAGTGCACATCTGAGTTACAGCTGATGGTTAAATTCGATGCATTGGCATCGAGAAGGAGAATGCAAAGCCTTTGTGACTCCAATGCAAATGGAGTACATAGAATCCTCACAATCCCCACCATGCATGTCGAAGCAATTCAAAGGAAATTTCTGTAAATTGGTAGCATGGTGGTTCATTTCGTCCAGGTGATCGAGCTCGGCATAGGAGTTATGTCATCAAGCTCCAATTCCATTAATGGTATATATACATATGGATTATCTCTATTCATGAAAATAGATATGTATTTATCTTCATCAATTTTGTATAATGCTAATTGCTTCTGCATTCAAACTGAGCATAATTCCGCTAAACAGCAGTGCATAGAGGATGGTGGGTTGTTGTGTTCGGTTGGGCTGAGCAGAGCACAGTAGAATGCTATAGAGAACTTCATAGAGGGCGGTGGGTTGCTGACGAAACACAGAGGTGTGAGTTGATTTGTCACGTACGATGCTGCTTAATATGTTATTACTTTTAGTTTATTTCTTCTTTTTTCTTAGTCTGTGGATGCTTTAGCAATATCCATCGTTATTTCTCACTTCTTTCTCGTAGTATATTCCTGGGCTTTTCTTTTATTTTCTTTTTTTTAATTGTTTAGATTTGTTTCTGTCTGGGAGATGGGTGGTTGGCCTTCTTACTCCCTATAGCCATGGTTATTGTACATAGCACATATTGTGTAACTGTTTATTTTGCATATCCCACATGCACTGTTTCTTTTGGGTGTATTTTTTTGTGCGCGTGCAGGCTTAGAAAATATCGCTGAAGAGCTCCAGTGGAAACGGTGGACTACCATAATGTTAATACTCAACTCTTAAGAATACTTATTCGAGGTATTTCTCATATACTTTACACTGAGCTCTACTCTAGTTTCTAAATAATTTATGTTGTATTTTCAATCAAACCAAGTTACGAAAATAAATTAAAACCATCTTCCTTTGTTGGATTCTCCCTCTTGAATGTTTTTTCACTGTTTTCTACTTGGATTCTTAACGAAAACCTAAGTAAGCTTCGCTCTCTCGTAAGCAAATTTTAAATCACCTTTCCCAACAGTATTCCACATTCGCGACTACTTGACATGATATTCTCTCTCAATAAGTTCAGGCTTTATTTTAATTTTTTGATGAAAACCTTATATTCGATGGAGAGCCTGGAGATGATGAGCATGTCCCCGTATTGAGGCAACTTATGGGTGAAACCAGCATTCAAAAGTCGAAACTGATTAAGAAAAAATAAAACCAAGACCGCACCACTATCATTTTTATAAGTTGTTAATTGTTATTGTAGAAACAATTCACATAATCAACGCCGAACGCCTTCCTAAGTAAAAGGATAAAAGCTCCATGGCTTCTGGTTCAGGGACAATAACCTTGTATGCTGATTCTTTCCTTCGTTTACGTTTTGGTCAACTTATTGAGAATTTTGTTGATCCATTTCAATCTCCAAATATCAATACTTATTAAAGTAATCGTTATATTTGAAAGGTCAGTAATTAGATATACACAAATATTTTATATTTATTTGAGGCTGGATGATAAAATTGTATTGTGTTTTTTTTAACAATCAAGAAAGTGCTATTTTATTAAAGGAAGAAACAGCATAGTTTCAACATATTTGTTTTTGTTTGTAATTTGGCTTTTCACAATCACTATGCAGATGAGATTTTATGGTGAGATCTTACTCTGTTTAAAGTAAATGTTTATTCACGATCAGTTTGGGTAAATTTTTATTATAAAGTATTGTTATTTTTTTAGTCACAATTAAATTAAATTGTAAGTAATATTTATTATTGATATATTTAAATGATATTTTGTGCATTTGTATTAATTAGATTGGGGAGAAACAATATTTTGAGGAAATTTTATGAAGTAGAAGTATTTTTGGGTTTATAATTTTTAGAAATATATTTGAGATATATGCTATATTTTCAGATTTAAAAAGAAAATTAAAGTTTATTCAAAGTAAATAAATAGTAGTTAGTAGACCCAAAATGATTATGAAAAATAGTATATTTTGATTGAAAATTTCAATTTTAATTTGATTTTATTTTGATGTAAATTTGTTTGTACTTTCTTATATATTGTACATATTAGCTTTCAATATTTTGGTGTATTTTTTCATATGAATTTTATAAAGTAAAGCTTTTAATATTTTAGTGTATTTTAGAGCAAAGAGGTACAGAGGAAGATGAAAGAAGATAAATGTGAAGATGGGAATGTGGGTAAATAGTGAGGATGGGAAAGTGGGGAAGAGATATTATACATAGATACTTTTACATAATCATTGTTATGGTCATAAAAAATTGTAAAGTAAATTAATGATTTTATAGTTGGAATCAAGGTTAGGAAGCTAATGAAGTGCTGAGACAAAGAGTAATATTTTTCCATTTAAAATATTGAGAATGTATGAGGCGGGTTGTTATAGCACTCATCACAAGTTCAATTCCCTTTGGGGTGATGTATCTCGACATGTTGATAAAGATAGAGTTAAAAAGAAAAAAAAGAGAAAATGAAAGTCTTGGAAACATAATAATAATAGTTATAGATACAACTTTCATTAGTGTGTAGCAAACTCTACTCTAATACATTCATGACTAATAAATAATAATTATTAAATAGAATATGAATATGTTGAAATCAATAATGATGATATGAATAACGTATGTTAAACTATGTGATTTTTTAATGTTGTGCATATTTCAATAATAATAATTTCAATAAAAAGATGGAGTTTTTTGATATAAAATTTAGTCACTTAGATTATAAAAATCAAAATTATCAACCATTATATTATAATAAATATCTTTATATCTTAATAAAACATAATTATATTTATTCTTCTATTTTTCATGTTAAATAACGAAATGCCTTTATTATATTTGATTAATATATTTAATATAAAGACTAAAATCTAAATTATTTTAATATGATTTGTCTGGTAAATAAACAACTAGCAATACAAATAGTTAATATCCAATGGATGGTTAAGAAATTTTACTATTTTAACATTAAATTGATGGTCAAAAAAATTTATTCGCAAAATATCTAATTTAATTATTGAATTTTACCACAGACCTAAGTATATCATCGCAGATTTTATAATTTAAATTTTAACATCAAATGAATGGTGGTTAATTTGTCTTACCAAATTTTAAGTCGGTGCCACGTCACGTGGCAACGCCACTGCTAACTTGAAAATGACCATCGATCAGGTTAGCAGTGTGGGAACCAGCGGAGTCTGTGATGGCAGGTGCATTAAAACGGCTATGATGTAGTTTGGGAGGGAAAGAGCGAATTTAAAAAACCATAGCCGTTGTAAGCATGAATAAATGAATGGGCATTATAACAATTATGATGTGGTTTGGGAAAGTCAATTGAGAAAAGCATAGCTGTTGACAACATGAGGAAATGGATAAGGATTGATGTTTTCCATTCATCCAGAGACGCAAGCAAGCCCGTATACAGGTGCACATCTGAGTTTTAGCTGATGGTTAATCTCTTGGAAACGATCTCTTGGCATCAAGAAGGAGAATGCAAAGCCTCTGTGACACCAACGCGAATGGAGTACATAGAATCCTCGCAATCCTCACCATGCATGTCGAAGCAATTCAAAGGAAATTTCTGTAAATTGGGAGCATGGTGGTTCATTTCTTCCAGGTGATCAAGCTCGGCATAGGTGTTATGTCATCAAGCTCCGATTCCATTAATGGTATATATACATATGGATGATCTCTATTCATGAAAATAGATATGTATTTATCTTCATCAATTTTGTATACTGCTAATCGCTTCTGCATTCAAACTGAGCAGAATTCCCCTACACATCAGTGCATAGAGGATGGTGGGTTGTTGTGTTTGGTTGGGCCGAGCAGAGCATAGTAGAATGCTATAGAGAACGACATAGAGTGTGGTGGGTTGCTGAGCAGAGCACAACAGACTGCTACAGAGCACGGCATAGAGGGTGGTGGGTTGTTGATTTTGGGCTGATGCAGTGCACCTTGTTGATTTGTCCTTTTTCGTTTTTTTATTTCTTCTTCTTTTTTCTTAGTCTATGAATGCTTTAGGAATATCCATCTCTATTTCTTAGTTCTTGCTCGTAGTATATTCGTGGTCTTTTATTTTATTTTATTTTATTTTTATTGTTTATATTTGGGTGGTTGGCCTTCTTACTCCCTATAGCCATGGTTATTGTACATAGCACATATTGTGTAACTGTTTATTTTGCACATCCCACATGCAAAGTTTCTTTTGGGTATATATTTTTGTGCATGTGCAGGCTTAGAAAAGTTTGCTGAGGAGCTCCAGTGGAAACGTTGGACTACCATAATGTTAATACTCAACTCTGAAGGATACTTATTCGAGGTATTTATCATATATTTTACACTGAGCTCTACTCTAGTTTCTAAATAATTTATGTTTTATTTTCAATCAAAAATTAGGTAAGCTATTCTGGAAACCAAGTTACGAAAATAAATTAAAACCATCTTTATTTGTTGGATTCTCCCTCTTGAATGTTTTCTCACTGTTTTCTACTTGGATTCTTAACGAATGTTTAAACATCAAAATACATGCAAGGCCTTAATTAGATAAGAAATATAACCATCCGTTAGCGAACCATTTCAATGGCGCATCTTTTAGCTGCACTTCATCATGTGAATCATCTCGACCCTCATCAATTATGGAATCCTCTTTTCCATTCTTGTCGTTATCTCTTTCCACCTTCTTCAAATGTTGTGGATGACTTGTTGGATACAAAGTCAAACACTTGTCCACAAGGTGACCTTTCTTATGGCAATGAGTAATAAACAATCGCATCTTATTTTCAACATCATTTTCCTTGTCCAATGGGCCTTTGAATTTTTGCCTCATTTATTTAGAAAGTTTCAATGTGTATGGATATCTTCTTCCAACATCTATAAACATTATGATTATTCAAACCACAAAAGGAACATGCAAGTTCTTTTCCAAATCTTATGTGAATATTTACCATATTTATCATAATCAAAAGCAATTTGATTAGAGGAAAATTTATACCTTGAACATTCATCGTTGTCGCCTTCTTGAGGAGGTGAATTTGATGAGGTAGTGGCTCTCCTCTGAATAATAGCAATGAATTCAATGACTCTAGAGCTTTCAACATCCTCTTCTTTTACATTCTCATTAGCTGCATGATTATTAACATCTTCTTGCAAAGTGGGTGTCAAACTTTTCCATTCATCATGAACACAAACTTCACAAGCTTGAGGTAATGAACACAAAATAAAATTCCTTCTTGGAATAGCTTCATGTGCCTCCTTGGCTTTGGAGCATTCTCCATGTTTTACATAACCAAGACCCAAATAATTAGGCCCTTCCTCAACAACGTTTGGCTCAACTGTGCCTTGTATTAACTATGCCTTGTACATGGTTGCCTTTAACCCTTTACTTTCATAGCACATTTTCATCAAAAAATTGGACTTTATTCCTCTAGTGTGTCTTTGAAAAGCACGTACACATTCATTTTGAGAGGAAATTGAAGACAGAAACCAATAGCTAATTCTTCTAACTAACCTTGACTAAAATGAGCTAAATTGTACTCTTATACCAACTTGATTTGAATATTGACAAACTAGTTTTATTGGGCTATCTCCCTCATTAGTTAAATAAAAATGTGTTTAGGATCGTCTAAAGTTAGCCTATTGGGAAGGGGTTTGTGTCAATATTTAAGTGTATTTTGTGAGAAATTTATGAGTTAATTAGCTTTTAAAAACTCCAATTTCAATTAGCAGCAATGACAGTTCTAAGTATGGTGCAAAACATTGCTCAAGATCCTCAATGGGGCATGTTTGATGACAATAATTTTGGGAGTGAGAGAGCGAGATGGTAGGAGAAAAAAATAAAGGAATCCACGGGAAATTGAAAAATATATAACTAATAAGGTGGAAGACATTTGTAACCTAAGAGAGAAACCTGTGAGGAAATGGGTGAAGTTGGTATTACACACCCAATTGGACAACCTCGAGGAGAAAACATTTCTCCCACTTTATTTGTTGGTATAACCTAGTAAGTGTTATTCACTATCATGTATTTTGGCAAGGCCTTTCAACCTAGTTCCCATTCAACTCCATCCACCAGGTTGTAGAGGATTCCAAGCCTAATTTCATAAAAAGTAAGTTGGGGATGATGACATTGAATTGCTTGATGACATGTCTATGAAGATTAACTACCTTGAACTATTTTTTTGCGTAGGGAAAGAGACACATTCCCATGTTTGAGCATGAAAACGTTCTTTGATATTGTTAATGCCTCTAGTGTTTACTTCTACAAGTTCTATAGGCAGAGTCTGTAAAGGGCCAGGTAGCCTCTGGATCTCAGCTTTTATGAAAGGTGACATATCTAGTAAATGCCCCTACAGTCAATCTCTAGAATGGATCTAAATAGAAGTTCTTCATTTTAATATCCGTAAAACACAACAACTTTAAGGTAAACTATGTACATGTGTCATTTCTCCCACAAACTAAAGTGTATAAGTAGTAAATTTTATACCAATTGTGCTCCCACCATGTAAAGCGCAATTTGGTGAACTTATCATTTTTATAATATCTTTTTCGATTAAATTTAGTTTCACACATGATCAATTATTGCTTTGAAAGTTGTGTTCTACATAATTTGTGTACACTAAATTACAAATTTATTTTTTGAAATCTATTTTGTGTAAATGTCAACCAATAGATATATATCATGGAGGATGGTGCAGTTAAATGGATCATGGAAGTTGGAGATGAAGGGATGTTCAATGTATTTAAAATAATCAAATCTGTATTCATCATGTACATATGGAGTGATTTTTATTAAATTATAAAGTTAATTAGATTATTATCAAGATTTTCTTTGGTATGAGATACAGGAAGGGGTTTCTCCCAGCTCCCACTGGCTGGCAGAGTTCTGTTAGGTAAAGTCATAGGCAGGCTGCAGAGTTGTGGGAAGAGGTGATATTTATGGCTACACAGGCTGATCAGCATTTGGATTGAACAGTCCAGAGGGTCACTGTGGGTCTGGTTCTCAACAGCGTCATTCTAGGTCTGGTTCTCAGCAGGGTCATGTTGGAGAAGATGTTAACCAACAACATCAAGGTTGCCATCAATTTCAATAGTTTTTCATTAAATTTTTACAAATTTTTTTACACGTGTTTTTTCTAATATACGAAATAATATATATATTGATGCAGAGGCCGAAAATGTTCGAGCTAGTGTTCAAAATAGACGCAGGGAAGCTCGCTACATTCAAGAAGAAGGCTATCAACCCAGCACAACTTATCCGGCTGAGATTACTGATATACCATGGGAAACCAACATGGCGGAATGCACCTTACAAAGGTGTGAAAGCCTTCATGCAAAATTGCAAAGAGATCTCATGGTTTTGTCTCTACCTGCTGAGAGTAGACAAAGCCTTGAAATAGTTACACATTCATTGGGTGAAATGGTAAATGTGTATAGAAATTTGGGGCCAACGACTGATTCATTTGTAGAACTGATGAGAAAGAGAAAAGAAATAGTGATGGGTCCCGATAAATGGCAGGACATAGAACAAAAGTTACAAGAGGAGAGGCCAAGTCAATGTTTAATTATAAGGAAGGGCCAAAAAGAAAAATGTTGAAGGTGTAGTATTTCAAGAACCCAGAAAAAGCGCGTTATTTGTATGATCGACATCTTGCAGCCTTTGGAAGGCTTCCATCGAACAATGAGGTTCCTGTTTATTTTGCAAAAATGTTTTATGCAGATTTTTTTTTTGGGTATGAAACCCAACTACAATGACCTTCCTTCAGAATTTTTCGGCCCAGGGAAAGGTCGATTATATGACCGTAAGGGCGCTAAGCGAGATGTGGAGTTGCCTCACCCTAACCCACCATTGGTGAGTCGACTGTTTCGAGTCGAAACTCTGCTATCAGATATGGATGCGACTTCTCAAATAACTCGAGAAGCAAGGGATGTTATGATCGACAATGTTCATAGAGGATTGAGTGGAGTCGATCTTTGTTTAAATCGACAAAGAGAACGTGAAAATGCACGTGCAAAATTTGTTTATCGTACAGATGGGGAGATTTACAACATGAATGTTGAAGATCTCCGAACATATGCAATAAATTGTCGCAATGGTCTGCAAGACCTAATTTTTCATGAGGAAGAGAGCACCGGAACAGTATGTGTTAGTGACCTTAGGGTTTGAAATTATTTTTACATATACATGTGTACAATTTGTAATAAATACATGTGTATGTACATGTATACATTTATTTGTATGTGTACATTAATCTAACAAAAATCTATGATTATATGTTAAAACACTATTTGTAGTTCTTAGGCATGATGCGTGATGAAAATGTTAATATTACGTTCGGGACCTCCGGTTCAAACGATGCAAATGGGTCTGACCATCATGATATGTTGGCACATGTTAGTGTTTTTTAAGTGACTCTAAAATAAATAATTGTTGCCACACATGTACATGTATGTATATATATATAATTTGATAAAATGTTTTAACAGGTACCGATTCCGTCTGATGTTTTTGGGATGGCGGTACCTTCTTCTTCCTTGGGAGATGTACCTTCTACTTCCTTGGGAGATGAGCCACAAGTATGGACAATTTTTCACAAGTTTAAAATTTATGTTTTAAAGTTATATATATATATATATATATTCTACCTCAAAAATTTCCATTAAAAATTGAGATATATATATATATATATATATATATATACAGAGAGAGAGAGAGAGAGAGAGATCTATATTTTGAGTTATTTAAAATTTTTTGAATTTAGGTTCCTATAGAAGATTTCTTTAATCCGCGGACTCTAGCGACGGAGATAGGAACATCCACAACATTTGAACAAGTTGTCTTTAGTTCCTTTTTTTAATATTATTGAAAATAAGTTTATATATGTACACGTGCATTTTCATTTGAAAGTTTTTAATATATATATATATATATATAACTGTACATGTATATTGTACAGTTTACCACTGCAGATGTTCCTATGGGAGAAACTGTTCATCAAATGGAGAGGGAACCTTACGAGGTATTGCATGATTTTTTTGTTATATTTTGTTTTTTACATGAAGTTCTAGATATATATATATTCTCATTCATTTTTAAAACTTCAAATTTTAATGTTCAAGTACATGTGCATTGTGTATGTAGGTTTCCTATTCACAGGATAGGGCGCGGACTGAGACCCTAGTAGGGAAGATGCTAGATCCTCCATTTGATGGACATGATTTACAGTAGATTTGATTTCAAAATTTAGATGGTTTTAAAATTTGTTAAACTTGATACAGTTTGATACTTGTGAGATTTACAATTTTTGGACATATTGGATTACATTGTTATTATATAATTTGTTTTATTTAATTTTTGGATGGTTTTAGTACTTTTGGCATGTGAATGTGAAGTAATGTTGTCATCTCAAATACATTTGGCATGTGATATTTAATGTTAAATGTTTTTGTTGGATAGTTGAATTATAATTGGCATGGCATGTGAAGTTTTTAAAACTCAAGTTTTGGATGGTTTCAATTTAAAACTTAATGTTTTGGATGGTTTCAACCTACATTTGCACATGTGGTAAATTGAAATGTTACTTGTAAGAAGACAATCCCCATTGATTTCATTGTATATGTTGATTTCTGATTTGATATAATTGCATGTATGATGGTACATTACTTGTAAAGTCATTGGATTAATAGTGTTCATTGATTTCAGTGTAAGCGCAAAAAAATATTGACAATGTAGAACGATTTTTGTGTTATAATAATTAAACCTAATAATATTGGAGAGCAAGAGAGACAAGGTATGGTGTTTGCTACAAGAGTTGGAGCTAAATATTTAAATGGTTTATGATTGATGATTTTTACTTTCTTTTTAATATAATCGATATGGAAAGATGACAAAACTAATAAGGGTGACAATAAGAATAGAAGAAGAAAATAGTTTAAGATTGATCACAATAAATGCTATTTGTAATTGATTGCATTCTAATTATTCACATTCTATCATTCAATATTATTACATTGTCACTTTGGATTCAAAAAATTTATTTGATCATTTTCCATTATTAAAGTTATTCTACAATATTTATCATCTCAACAAATTGAGGTAACTAAGAAAATTTAAAATTAAAATGACTTGATAAATCTCAAACATATTTAGCATATTTAAAATGGTTATAATAATATTAGATGTATTTACATATTATTGATGAAATTAATCATATGTTCCTCATATTATCGATAGTTTTTCCTTGGTTGCACACGACTGAAACCAACCTAGATCCATCTTAACTACGGATCTATCAAGCGCCGAGAGGGATCAAATCTCTGGGTTGCAAACCTTTCCTCAAGTTTTGCACTCAAAAAAGAGGTTTGCACCTCTAGATATTTGATCCCTCTCGGCGCTTGATAGATCCATAGTTATGATGGATCTAGGAAAATAACTTTCTAAAAATAAGTAAGGGAAAAGCAACATAGGGAACAATTAGGAGTAGATTTAGGGCATAGGGAACAATTAGGAGTAGATTTAGGGCATAGGGAACAATTAGGAGTAAATTTAGGAACATGTGATAGTTGGGTGAGATAAAATCATATTTTAATAAAATAATGGGAATTTTTAGGAGAGACAAATAGTGGATATGACATGTATTTTGGTGAATAATCAAATTTATGGAATTAAACAATTAATTATTTTTGTTTGTGAAAACAAGATTCACACCTAATCCTCACCTAAAAGACTAAATTAAACACATTATTATTAAGGGGACGAGGAGCTTTCTAGGTTTTGAGCTCCCCATTGTTAGATGAGTGTCGTAATGGCATTCCATGTATTTTTGTGAGAACTTATAATATTGTGATATTCTAATTATGAAATAGTGATCTTGAGTACATGCTGGATAATGTAGTAGATAGGAACTTTTTGATAAGGGGAGATTAGGGATGTGACCAAATTCCTATCAGTGAAAAAAAAATTCTTCACCTTCCTATAACTCCATTGTATCTTTGGGGGCCAAAGGTAAGAAGAGTACCTTGGAATTTCTTGGGTGAAAAACCAAGTAGGTCACCAACTTTGGTCTAGTGCATTGGAATTCATTAAAGAATTGGTCATTGGATCTGCTTCAAGCTAGGAGTGAGCATCATCACCAACCTACATTGAATATTTTACACTCCCTAGGGTGAATGATACTTTAAATTGATTGACAGTCTAAGACTTTCAAATTTTTCCGAATGCCAAATGATCTTACAAAGCTAGTATTTATAATATCCTAGTAGCTCATTCGGTGACAACTTTTATCGGAAACTTGAAACAAAGAGAGTCTATCCTCGGCTAGGACATCATGTAAGATGCCCGCCATAAACAGTAAAATTGTACTTAAAAGCTGAGATTCGGGCAAGTGGGGACAAACATTGTTATCTCGTCCCTTGGAGGCTAGGCCATATGGGGACCAAATCTGACCTTACAAAATAAAGTGAAATAATTTGTACCATACGGTCGGAAAACATATACAAGAACAATTAATATACAAGAACAATTAATTTCATTCTAGAATATATATATATATATATATATATATATATCCAATACATATAACATTTTTCATCAATGCACATGTATAGAAAAACTACTTTCAGTTGATACTAGAGCACATGCTTGTACCCAAACAATTTGTAACATGTGCAAACCACAAATAACATAAGCAGCTGAATTTTTAGTTGAGTACTCGTAGTTCTAAAACATATTTAATCCAAATATAATAAATTGTTGGACAGTTCACTCAAAAAAATTCTAATGGAATTCCATCTTCAATAATCCGTTCATGATCGGATTTTGACATTTTCCATTTCTTAATTTTCCATTTTTTCTTTGATTGAACTTCTATCAACTTTATGCGTGCTGCACACACCAAGTGACTATATTGAAAACTTATGGAATCAGGTTCATAGTCTTCAAAATAAACAAAGTCTCCACTTTGATGAGTTTTTCTGAAAAAATAACCTTTCAGTATAATAGAACCTTTGTCATACTGAAATCCGTGATCATTATAGTCTTGTAATAATTTCATTTTTCGTTCAGTGAAACGCATCAAATAATACTTCACATTTTCATCGTTGTCAATAGGTGCAATTACAACAAAAACATCTCCTGCACAATAAAATAAATTTAACATTTAATTATGCATATTTAAATTTATTTCTAGATCTTTAAATCATTATTAAGTAATTAAAATGTTACCTTCTCTAACAAGATCAGAAACTCGATCACCATCGTATGATATTGTAGTTTCCTTTGATTGCATTTCTTCAAACATTGCAACAAACATTTTTCCCTTTGTATTTAGCTCTGTATGTTTCCAATTGTTCACATACATTTTGTTTTCACAAACATCATTGGATTTTGTGTTGTCTATGCAAACATCACAAAAACAAGAATATTTTCTTTTATCCAATGCAAACACATTTATGGACGACTTTGTTTTAATTGAGTGCAATTTTCGAGTCCCTTTTATTGTTTCAACATCATTTCCAATTGATCTATCTACGTCTTCGATCCCAATATGCCAGAAAAACCTTTATATGAAAAATTAAAAGAAGAATTTGTAAATATGATATCAAAATACAATCAAAGATAATCATTGCATGATAAATGTACAATGTTTAAAATTATATTTCCAATATAAATTAAATTGAATGTACCTTCACACTTCTCTTGATGGGTTTCTCTCATGGCTTAGAGCAGCGATGCACCATTGAACAACTTCTTCAGCGTTCACAAGTCGGCTTGCAGAGTGGTTCATTTGATATCTTCGAAGTACTCGTTTTATGCATGCTCCTGCACTGTCATGTTCTCCTTTTCCATGGCCAGTCTCGAAGAAATTCCAACAATGTTTAATGCAGGTTTTCTTATGAAGACAACACAACCAAAAGAATGATCGTGCAGATTTGAATTGACCTGCGCATCCGTCTGACCATATCCAATGTTCATTGAATGTTATTCCACGATTTTTCAATGAATCATAAATTCTTCTAAAACAATGTTGTACAAAACATGTATCATGTGTACGATCGTCACTGATATAAAAGTGATATTCTTTAATGATATGTCGATTTTCACTCGTGCTTTCTATATGATCGACATTTTGTTCAGCATGTCTATATAGAATATGGACGAGCATGAAGACTTGGTCAGAGTGATAGTATTCACTCTGAATTTCTTTTTGTGGAACAAATGTGTAGTTTTCTGCAAAATCAATCACTGACAAAATGGTCCCTGGTGGAAAAACTTCACGAGATTTTTTGAATTGCAAGTCTTGCCATCGAGCTCTATGGGAATGCTTGGTGTATTTGTAAATTTATGCCTCAAACTTTCTCAAAAAGTCTATCAGAAAAATTTCGTCTTCTAGTAATTCAATTCTTTTAACACTATTTGCACCTTGAATCGATGTATCGATATATTCATATCTCTTCCATTTCACTTTCATGTTGGACAATGATTGATCATTTGTATCAATACGATATTTGTTTTGAAATTTAGTCAAATTTCCACAATCATCGCATTTTTTACCACCAACACATTTCTTTTTGTAAAATAGTTCATCGCTTTCTCTTTCACATATAATTTGAGATATGAATTCATGGATAGTGGAAGGAGGAGGTGAATCCTTCCATAATGTTCTACCGAAATCAAGGAATGTGTCATAATATAACTCAAATTCCACATGATAACAACAACAACAAGTGTCGCGTATGGTGATAGGTTTTACATACCATGGTTTTTGTTGAACAAAAGCACTGAGTGAAACATGAATTTGACGATTCTCTTTTTTGAACTTGTTGAATAACTCTATCTGAGTGGTTTCCAAGAGATGTTTTTCATGTTCTTCGTATTGATTTCGTGCTATTCTTCTTCGCATCACATGTCTTGCAGTTGGTGAAACACGTGAATTGTTCTTCCAATATTCATATATTATTTTTTAACATTTTCTCCAAGTCTATCTTTGTATGGTTGCCTACAAATAGCTCTCCAACAAGCGAGTTCATCATTTACATCTATTTGCAGTCGAAATTTTCGATGTTTGTGTAGATTTTTTTGTGAGGTTCCCAGTGCTCGTGCCATAGATGTTATCAAACGATTCTCTTGAGTACTTGGTGAAACTATTGCCATCTGTATTCCTCCACGTATATTTGAAACATCTTTATCTCTAGATCTCTTAATTGACTTTATAGCACTACTCATATTTTTTATCACCTCTTCATTCATTTTTTTTATCTTTGGTTGATTTTCGAATACCCAATAGTGTCGTCGCTTCTTTTAATTTCCTTGATGATAGGAGACGTTTCAACATTTGAGCCTGAACTGTCACTCGCTCATTTAAGAAATACTCTTCAAAAATGTTCTTGACACAATATCGTATAACATGGTCAAGTTTTTTATCTGTATATGTGTGAGTGTCAACATTTTCTAACATCTCATTATCGATAGTGATTTCATCTGTACATATTCAAAAAAACAGTACATATTCAATAAATCACTAAATTAATAAATATGTCAATAAATATTAGGAAAATTTTAAATATATCAATATATCATAATATTTACATTTACATACCTGCTTCAATTTCTTCTTGAGGTTGATTTTATTCTTCAATATTTTGAGGAGTATCTCTGTCTGTTTACATTAAACAAAATATTTTTCAAACTAGTTCATCAAATAAAAATTAAGCTTCACAATTTACATTAGGAAAATTTTAAATATGTCAATAGATAATAATATTTACATTTACATACATGCTTCAATTTCTTCTTGAGGTTGATTTTCTTCTTCAATATTTTGAGGAATATCTTTGTCTGTTTACATTAAACAATATATTTTTCAAACTAGTTCATCAAAAAAAAATTAAGCTTCACATTTTACATTGGGAAAAATTTTAAAATATATGAATAGATCATAATATTTACATTTACATACCTGCTTCAATTTCTGCTTGAGGTTGATTTTCTTCTTCAATATTTTGCGAGAATGTCTCGTTTCTTCTCTACGTGCCTCGGGGTCTCTTTTTCGATCATATTTTCTCGCACAAGTTCTTCGATTTCCCATGATAATAGGGTATGAAGTTCAAAAAATTTCCTTCAAAAAATTAGACAATAACTCAATTACAAAAATATCACAAAAGATTTAATTTAAAAAAATTCAATGTAAATTTTTTGTAAAAAATATATACTCCAATCCAAAACACACACTTTAAAAAATTCGAGAGAAAAATGTTTTATAAAAATGAAATGAAGCTCAAAATATTTACTTCAACTCAAAACACGTACATAACTCCAAGAAATTTCTTTTGAATGTACGTCCAAGAAATGTTTTACAATTTTTGCCAAAATCACACCGCCTCCAAGAAATGTCTTCCAAAAAAATTCTTTAAACCCAAAATTGTAAAATCAATTTGCTTCCAAGAAATGATCTTAAACCCAAACTTTGAAGAACATTTTTTGAACCCAAACCAAGATCTTTGTAAAATTAGATGAAGTGTGCGAAATGTGCGAAAATTATGAATCATTTCGCGGCAATTTATATTGACGCAAAATGTGTTTTAGTAGGGGGCTCCGCAAAAATTTCTGGCCGACGGAGAGTTATACAATAGTTCGGCCGAACTTTTGATCAAAAGTTCGATCGAACTATTAAGACGTTAGATTTAACGAGCCTTAAGCAGAAAACATAGTTCGGCCGAACTTGGACTAAAAGTTCGGCCGAACTAATGCGCCCCCAATTACACAAAAACCAGGCTCTGAAAACGGTTCTGCAACTTTGGACTAATTAAACTTCATTAAAGGTTGTTAATTAACTGTCGGAACCAAGACAAGAATTTTCAGAATTGAATCTACTTTCAGGAAATATAACTTTTATGGAATTCCATAAACTTTTATTAATTTTAATTATTTTTCTAATAAAATGGGTGCAAACAATTTCTGAGGGTCATTGTGATTCAGTGAAATAAAAATTTTGTATCTCCCAAAATATATTGTAAAAAAAATTGAAAAAATTATGGGGCATTACATTGGTCCATTGTCTCTAATGGGTAGCTTTTATATTTTTAGTTTATAACTTATATGTTAAGAAATTTCTTGCGACACGAAACATATCCAAAATTCACACTTTTTCGTATTGGATCAGTTCAAAAAATTCTAGTAACTATGATATGTATCCATTGGCTTTGTAAATATGATGAAAACAAATTAGACTCTGTCTAGATTGTTGTAACACATTTTGTTTTTTCAAAAACACAAATTTTCAATGAATACAACATTGCGTCATAATGTGACTTCTTATAGATCAACTGATTGGTAAACACACACTAGAAATGCTAGATTCACATATCTAGTCTGTAAAAAAATTAATAAGTAATAGAAAGCTAACAAAATTTCTCACAACTTTTATTTTTATCGCAAAATGAAATTCTACACAGAAAAATTGTTATAGTTTCCAGAAAGTTGAAGAACCGAAAAAAATGAAATTTTTTTCATAAAAAAGGGCAAAAAGTGTAACCGAGCTTCACATTTTCACAACTTGATATATATCTTTGTTGTTCAATTTTTTAAAGAATAGAGGAGGAAAATATCAAATAGGATACCTAAATTTTTTGAAATAATACCATGTTAAATAATACAAATATTCCATGTTAAATAATACAAAATACCTTTATTATAGACACAAGTGATTAATATATTTAATATAAAGACTAAAATCAAAGTGTTACAACACTAGTTACATCCTTAATTTTCAATAACTAACGCGTGCAAAATAGTTAATATCCAATGGATGGCTCAGAAATTTTACTATATTAACATTAAATTGATGGCTAATAAATTTTATTCGCAAAATATATAATGGTGGTTAACGTGCCTTACCAAATCTGAAGTCAGTGCCACGTCACGTGGCAATGCCACTCCGAACTTGAAAATGGCCATCGACCAGGTCAGCATTGTGGGCACCAGCGGAGTTTGGTATGGAAGGTGCATTAAAATGGCTATGATGTAGTTTGGGAGGGAAAGAACGAATTTAAAAAACCATAGCCGTTGTGGGCATGAATAAATGAATGGGCATTTAAACGATTATGATGTGGTTTAGGAAAGTCAATTGAGAAAAGCATAGCCGTTGAGGACATGAAGAAATGGTTAAGGATTAGTCATTTTCCATTCCATCCGAACGCAAGCAAGCCCATATACGGGTACACATACCGGAGTTACGATTGATGGTCAATCTCTTACAACATCAGAAGGAGAATGCAAATCCTTTGTGACTCCAATGCGAATGGATACATAGAATCCTCACAGTCCCCACCATGCATGTCGACTTAGTTCAAAGGAAATTGTAAATTGGTAGCATGGTGGTTCATTTCGTCCGGGTGATCGAAGCTGACATAGGAGTTATGTCAAGAAGCTCTCTCTAGATTCCATATCCATTATTAGTATATACATATGGATTATCTCCTATTATGTAATGTATTTATCTTCCTTCAATTTTGTATCTGCCTTTAATCAACACGATTGTTCAAGCTGTGAGAATTCCGCTACAACGGGTAGAGGATGGTGGGTTGTTGTGTTCGGTTGGGCTGAGCAGAGGACAGTAGAGTGCTATAGAGTATTGCATAGAGGGAGGTGGGTTGTTGAGCAGAGCACAACAGACTGCTATAGAGCACGGCACAGAGGGCGGTGGGTTGTTGATTTTTTGCTGATGCAGTGCACCTTGTGTAGTTGTCCTTTTTCATTTTTTATTTCTTCTTCTTTTTTCTTAGTCTGTGAATGCTTTAGCAATATCCATCGTTATTTCTCACTTCTTGCTCGTAGTATATTCCTGGGCTTTTCTTTTATTTTATTTTTTTTAATTGTTTAGATTTGTTTCTGTCTGGGAGATGGGTGGTTGGCCTTCTTACTCCCTATAGCCATGGTTATTGTACATAGCACATCTTGTGTAACTGTTTATTTTGCACATCCCACATGCACTCTTTTTTTTGGGTATATTTTTTTGTGCGCGTGTAGGCTTAGAAAAGATTGCTGAAGAGCTCCAATGGACACGTTGGACTACCATAATGTTAATACTCAACTCTGAAGAATACTTATTCGAGGTATTTCTCATATACTTTACACTTAGCTCTACTCTAGTTTCTAAATAATTTATGTTGTATTTTCAATCAAAAATTAGGTAAGCTATTCTAGAAACCAAGTTACGAAAATAAATTAAAACCATCTTTCTTTGTTGGATTCTCGCTCTTGAATGTTTTTTCACTGTTTTCTACTTGGATTCTTAACGAAAACCTAAGTAAGCTTCGCTCTCTCGTAAGCAAATTTTAGATAACTTGCTTAACCTTCTTCCACAGTCGCGACTACTTGACATGATATTCTCTCTCAATAAGTTCAGGCTTTATTTTAATTTTTTGATGAAAACCTTATATTCCATGGAGAGCCTGGAGATGATGAGCATGTCCCCGTATTGAGGCAACTTATGGGTGAAACAAGCATTCAAAAGTCGAAACTGATTAAGAAAAAATAAAACCAACACCGCACCGCTATCATTTCTACAAGTTGTTAATTGTTATTGTAGAAACAATTCCATAATCAACGCCGAACGCCTTCCTAAGTAAAAGGATAAAAGCTCCATGGCTTCTGGTTTGGGGACAATAACCTTGTATGCTGATTCTTTCTTTCGTTTACGTTTCGTCGACTTATTTAAGAATTTTGTGATCCATTTCAATCTCTGAAATGTCAATACTTGTAAAGTAATCGTTATATTTGAAAGGTCGGTAATTAGATATACTGATATTTATATTTATTTGAGGTAGGATGATAAAATTGTGTTGGGTTTTTTTTAACAATTAGAGGAAGAAACGACATAGTTTCAACATATTTGTTTTGTTTGGTGGCTTTTCACAATCACTATGCAATGAGATTTTATGGTGAGATCTTACTCTATTTAAAGTAAATGTTTATTCACGATCAGCTTGGGTAATTTTTTATTATAAAGTATTGTTATTTTTTTAATCACAATTAAATTAAATTGTAAGTAATATTTATTATTGATATATTTAAATGATATTTTGTGCATTTGTATTAATTAGATTGGGGAGAAACAATATTTTAAGGAAATTTCATTGAATTGTTTTGAATATGAAGTAGATGTATTTTTGGGTTTTTAATTTCTAGAAATATACTTGAGATATATACTATATTTTCAGATTTAAAAAGAATATAAAGTTTATTCAAAGTAAATAAATAGTAGTTAGTAGACCGAAAATGATTATGAAAAATAGTATATTTCGATTGAAAATTTCAATTTTAATTTGATTTTATTCTGGTGTAAATTTGTTTGTACTTTCTTATATATTGTACGTACTAGCTTTCAATATTTTGGTGTATTTTTTCATATGAATTTTATAAAGTAAAACTTTTAATATTTTAGTATATTTTAGAGCAAAGAGGTAGAGAGGAAGATGAAAGAAGATAAATGTGAAGATGGGAATGTGGGTAAATAGTGAGGATGGGAAAGTGGGGAAGAGATAGGAAGAGGAAGACAAGAGGAGAGAGTGAGTTAGTGGGTGTACATGTGTGTGAGAGAGAGGGAGAGAAGGAGATAGTGATATTAAGATGAAAGAAGATAAATGTGAAGAGGGAAATGTGGGTAGATAGTGAGAATGGGAAAGTGGGAAAGAGATAGGAAGAGGGAGACAAGAGGAGAGAGTGAGCAAGTCGGTCTACATGTGTGAGAGATTGAGGGAGAGAAGGAGATGAGTGATAGGATGAGAGATGTAGAAAAGGATAGCTCTAGTGGGAGAGAGAGGTAAAAAGAGAGATTAGTAGAGTGAGAAAGAGATGTCAAAGACAGAGGGGAAGATGGAGAAAAAGAGGGAGTGAGGGGCAGAGAGATGTGGGTAGGGAGGCAGAGAGATAGAGCTTGAGATGGAATTTTTTAAAGACATATTAAGCAAGGTAAGTAAGGATAGTAGGAGAGGAAGTGAGAGGGACAAAGGTAGATAGATGGGCATTGAGGAGAGAGAGAGGGAGAGAGAGAGGGAGGAGGAGAAAGAGAGAGAGAGCGGGGGAGAGGGAAAGGGAGGAGGAGGGGGCAGCGAGTGAGAGGGAGGAGGTGGCGGAGGAAGGTGAGAGGGAGAGGGAGAGGTAGGGGAGGACGGGGAGGGGCAGGCGGAGGAGAGAGAACTTGAGATGGAATTTTTGAAAGACATATTAAGCAAGGTAAGTAAGGATAGTAGGAGAGGAAGTGAGAGGGACAAAGGTAGAGAGATGGGTGGTGAGGAGAGAGAGAGAGAAGGGGGGGGGTGTGCAGGGGGAGGTGGGAGAGAGGGAGAGGGATGGGGAGAGGGCAGCGAGTGAGAGGGAGGAGGAGGAGGAGGGGCAGGGGGAGAGAGGGAGAGGGAGAGGGAGAGGGGAGAGAGGGAGAGGTAGGGGAGGAGGTGGAGGGGCAGGGGGAGAGAGGGAGGTGGAGGAGAGAGAGAGGGAGAAAGAGGGGGAGTGGGGAGAGAGAGGGAGAGGGATGGGGAGGGGTCAGCGAGTGAGAGGGAGGATGAGGAGGAGGAAGGTGAGAGGGAGAGGGAGAGGGAGGGGGGAGAGAGGGAGAAGTAGGGGAGGAGGAGAGAGGGAGGCAGAGGGGAGAGAGAGAGGGGGGAGGGAGAGAGAGAGAGAGGGGCGGGGGAGAGGGAGGCAGAGAAAGAAGGAGGGAGGGGGAGGGGGAGTGGGAGGTGAGGGGGGGGGAGGTGACAATCAGTGAGAGGAAGAAGGAGGAGGAGGGAGAGGGAGAGGGGAGAGAGGGAGGAGGAGGGAGAGGGAGAGGGGAGAGGGAGAGGGAGGGGGAGAGAGGGAGAGGGAGAGGTTGGGGGAGGTGGGGGATAGGGAGAGGGACGGGGAGGGGGCAGCGAGTGAGAGAGAGGAGGAGGAGGAGGAATGTGAGAGGGAGAGGGAGGGGGGAGAGAGGGAGAGGTAGGGGAGGACGTGGAGGGGGAGTGGGAGAGAGGTAGGCGGAGGAGAGAGAGAGGGGGGGAGGAGGAGAAAGAGAGAGAGAGAGGGGGGGAGGGAGAGAGGGGGAGAGAGGGAGAGGTACGGGGAGAGGGAAGCGAGTGAGAGGGAGGATGAGGAAGGGGGAGAGAGGGAGAGGTAGGGGAGGAGGTGGAGGGGGAAGTTTAGAGGGAGAGGGATACGGAGAGGGAGGTGGGAGAGAGTCAGAGGTAGGGGAGGAGGTGGAGGGGGAGGGTGAGCGGGAGAGAGGGATGCAGAGAGAGAAGGAGGGAGGGGGATGAGGAGGGGGATAGAGGGTGAGGGAGAGTGAGAGGGAGGGGGAGAGGGGAGAGAGAGAAAGGGAGGAGGAGGGGGCGACGAGTGAGAGGGAGGAGGAGGAGGAAGGTGATAATAACCTTCTTCATGACAGTAACCTTGGTGCGAGGACAATGAGTCTCCAAACAATACAATGATAAGGTGAAAATATATAGGAAAAAAAGTTGGTGACCTTAATGACAATGTTGATCTATATTACAGTGAGACAATGACAAAATTGTACAACAATGATGATGACAACATACAATGATATTGAAATAACTCTCTAGATATCAAATTGTTCAATTTACAAATGTCATTGTGAACTAACTTTGGTGGGCCCTAAAAGACCTGATATGTTAAATGCTAAGTTGCACGAAGTGCTGAAACCTTTGGAAGTTTATGAAATGGGTATGGTTGGGAACGTGAACGTGACCATATATATATAATTCTTTTAAAAATAATTTAAAAAAAAAACTTGAAAGAAGAAAAGAATGAGACGTGTAAAACCCGGTCTATGTTAACTCTCATAAATCATTAAATCATTTGAAATCCAATATTATCATTTATAAAGGAGGTTGTACATCCAATATTATAATATTAACCTATACACATGAGGCTTTACATCTAAAATTATCTTTTATACATGGTTATATGTGCTGAAAATGAGGCATAACATATGGTAATGACAAGTACAATTAAATATATTATAATCCTAATCGTCATCTTCATTAACAAAATTAGAACAAGTGAATTTTTAAGAGCGTGGATTGATTAGAGATAGATTAGTGTGTGGAGTTATTACACATAAAATTTAGTGCTATATTGAATCTAATTTAGCCATAGAAGGGCCCACAACCTTCTTCGGTTCTTAAGTGAGCCCGCAAAAGGAAAAAAGTCATGGAAATGGGTCAAAATTAGTCGAAAATGGGGCAGAATTAGGATCAAACTCCATAGAAACCTATCAACGACGTTTCATTGGAATTTCCAAATCAGGAAATTCCACCCAAATGTTTCAGCTTCATTTCAGTGGCGTTTTAGTGGCGTTTCAGTGTTGCGATGAGTTTCGGGTACGAAGAGTCAAGACACCACCTCGAGGGTTGTTTCTTACAACACAGGTTAAATGGATCTCATTATGGATGTGCTTTGTGTCTCAAATAAAAATTTAATGAATATCCAATAGAAGAATAATTTGGATGGGTTTTCCCCTTTGTAGGGTTTTGCTGAGGTTCTGACAAAAATATTGATGTCTCTTTTGTGCATGCTTTTCTTCTAATGTTCGTTTATGTTTCGTTGTAATGTTGAAGTTATTGTTCTTTCTACACAATTGCTAATAATTGAATATGTTGTGGGGTGAATGTTTAAAAATTCAATTATCAATAGAAAATAATAATCTAGACCTAAAAAATAAACAGTTGAGTGACTATTTATCAATTATACACCAAGTGATTATATTACTCGTATTTACATAAATCTAAAATCATTGTTTTGTTTCATGTTGTTTCCATTTTCTCATTACCATTTGAAAATGAATTTACATTATTGCATCACACTTTGGCGTTTTCAATTTATTCCATAAGTGTAGCTTATATGTTTCCTCAATAATCCATTAAAATAGATCAATAATGCATTCATTTCATCCATTGTGCAACAAAAATGAATTTTGAAGAGATTTCATAGAAAAAGTTTGCTTGGGTTAGTTTTATGGAAGAGAAGTTTGTATGTGTTTTTTATTTGAGGCATAGAAAGATTTAGGATGAATAGGAGCATCTTTTGCTTCATAGTTGGGATGGAAAGTTGCACTGATGAAATTGTATTCAAATAAATTAAAACACAAACCTTGATCATGAGGTTACAATTGTTGTGAGACATGTCCATCTATGATTCATGTCTTACATACAAGTGTTATCCATGAGAAACATGTGGAACATATATGGGATTAAGCTTACACATGTTTGAAAGATGGAGGCTTTCTGATTACTTATTATCTTTCCTTCTTCATATCCTATTTCTACAAGGTGAACCCATTCCGTATGTTCATGCGATGAAACTGTTGGGAAAGGAATAAAACTATGTGTCTATTGGATTCAATTTACATCAAATATTATTTCAATGAACATTAGGTCATCATAAAGAGGAAGGGCGGGTTGTGAAATATTTGGAAACTACTTATATCTAGTTGGTATTTAATTTTCATCATGTCTATTGAATCCATAAAATATGAAATCAACATGAAGATGACACCAAGAGAGTATGGGAATGAAAATACACCTTATAAAATATACAAATACAATATTAATAACTTGATATATAGTTTTTTTGTTGAATTTTTCAAAGAATAGAGGAGGAAAATATCAAATAGGATACCTAAAAAAATTTGAAATAAAATATAATAAAAATATATGAGTAACTTTAACATTGATTTCACTTTGAAATTTCACTAACAATATGCTTTTGAACATCTACTGTAAGTGTTAGTTTCTAATTTCTTAATTAGATCATTTCTTCCTGAAAAGGATAAAAAGTTTTCTTGATTAGATAATTTATTCCTGAAAAAGATTAAAAGTTAAAAAATGATAGCATGTTAGAATATCATTTTGATTGGATTCTAACTAGTTGCTCCAATTACCAATTTAGATTATTTATGAGAGTTATACAATAGTTGAAATTTCACTAACAATATGCTTTTGAAAATCTACTGTAAGTGTTAGTTTCTAATTTCTTAATTAGATCATTTCTTCCGCAAAAGGATAAAAAGTTTTCTTGATTAGATAATTTATTCGTGAAAAAGATAAAAAGTTAAAAAATGATAGCATGTTAGAATATCATTTTACATAATCATTTACTTTCATAGATATGTTTACATAATCATTGTTATGGTTGTAAAAAATTCTAAAGTAAATTAATGATTTTATAGTTGGAATCAAAGTTAGGAAGCTAATGAAGTGCTGAGACAATGAGTAATATTTTTCCATTTAAAATATTGAGAATGTATGAGGCGGGTTGTTATAGCACTCAACACAAGTTCAATTCCCTTCGAGGTGATGTATCTGGACATGTTGATAAAGATAGAGTTAAAAAGAAAAAAAAAAGAAAAAATGAAAGGTACTGCCAAACCTATAATAATAATAATAGTTATATTAGATACAACTTTTCATTAGTGTATAAACATCTCTACTCTAATACATTCATGACTAATAAATAATAATTATTTAAAAACAGATATATGAATATATTTGAAATCAATAATGATATGAATAACGTATATTAAACTATGTGATTTTTTTAATGTAATTTATATGTATATTTCAATAATAATAATTTTCAAAAAATAAAAAAAATCCAGTTTTTTTATCTATATAAAATTTAGTCACTTAGATTATAAAAATCAAAATTATCAACTGTTATTATATTATATTAAATATCTTTATATTTTAAAAAAACATAATTATATTTATTCTTCTATATTCCATGTAAAATAATACAAAATACATTTATTATAGACACAAGTGATTAATATATTTAATATAAAGACTAAAATCAAAGTGTTACAACACTAGTTACATCCTTAATTTCTACTCCTAGAGTGTTAGTTTCTAATTTCTTAGTGGATCATTTCTCCACGAAAAGGATAAAAAGTTTTCTTGATTGGATAATTTATTCTGAAAAAGAGAAAAGTTAAAAAATAATAGCATGTTAGAATATCAAAATAAAAGGTAAGAAAAATGATAGCATGTTAGAATATCATTTTTGATTGGTTCCTATGATTTAGCACCCCAGTACAATTTAGATTATTTGTGAGAGTTAGACAATAGTTGAAACTCCTAGTCATGTTTTATAGCTCACATTAACCTTACTTTCGTAGATATCTTTACATAATCATTTACTTTCATAGATATTTTTACATAATCATTGTTATGGTCATAAAAAATTGTAAAGTAAATTAATGATTTTATAGTTGGAATCAAAGTTATGAACCTAATGAAGGGCTGAGACAATGAGTAATATTTTTCCATTTAAAATATTGAGAATGTATGAGGCGGGTTGTTATAGCACTCATCACAAGTTCAATTCCCTTCGGGGTGATGTATTTGTACATGTTGATAAAGATAGAGTTAAAAAGAAAAAAAAAAGAAAATGAAAGGTACTGCCAAACTTATAATAATAATAATAGTTATATTAGATACAACTTTTCATTAAAGTATAAACATCTCTACTCTAATACATTCATGACTAATAAATAATAATTATTTAAAAACAGATATATGAATATATTTGAAATCAATAATGATATGAATAACGTATATTAAACTATGTAATTTTTTTAATGTAATTTATATGTATATTTCAATAATAATAATTTTCAAAAAATAAAAAAAAATCCAGTTTTTTGATCTATATAAAATTTAGTCACTTAGATTATTAAAATAAAAATTATCAACCATTATTATATTATATTAAATATCTTTATATCTTAAAAAAACATAATTATATTTATTCTTCTATATTCCATGTTAAATAATACAAAATACCTTTATTATAGACACAAGTGATTAATATATTTAATATAAAGACTAAAATTAAAGTGTTACCACACTAGTTACATCCTTAATTTTCAATAACTAACGCGTGCAAAATAGTTAATATCCAATAAATGGCTCAGAAATTTTACTATTTTAACATTAAATTGATGGCTAATAAATTTTATTCGCAAAATATCTAATTTAATTAAAGAATTTTACCACAAACCTAAGTATATCATCGCAGATTTTATAATTTAAATTTTAACATCAAATGAATGGTGGTTAACGTGCCTTACCAAATTTGAAGTCAGTGCCACGTCACGTGGCAACGCCACTCCTAACTCGAAAATGACCATCGACCAGGTCAGCAGTGTGGGCACCAGCGGAGTTTGGGATGGCAGGTGCATTAAAACGGCTATGATGTAGTTTGGGAAGAAAGAACGGATTTAAAAAACCATAACCGTTGTGGGCATGAATAAATGAATGGGCATTAAAACGATTATGATGTGGTTTGGGAAAGTCAATTGAGAAAAGCATAGCCGTTGAGGACATGAAGAAATGGATAAGGATTGATGTTTTCCATTCATCCAGAGACGCAAGAAAGCCCATATACAGGTGCACATATGAGTTACAGCTGATGGTTAATCTCTTGGCATCGAGAAGGAGAATGCAACGCCTTTGTGACTCCAATGCGAATGGAGTACATAGAATCCTCACAATCCCCACCATGCATGTCGAAGCAATTCAAAGGAAATTTCTGTAAATTGGTAGCATGGTGGTTCATTTCGTCTTGGTGATGGAGCTCGGCATAGGAGTTATGTCATCAAGCTCCAATTCCGTTAATGGTATATATACATATGGATTATCTCTATTCATGAAAACAGATATGTATTTATCTTCATCAATTTTGTATAATGCTAATCGCTTCTGCATTCAAGGCGAGAAGCGGAATTCTAACTGCAATGGTCTAGAGGATATGGGTAAGGTTGATTGTGTTCGGTTGGGGCGGGGCGAGCACGGTAGAGATGCTAGAGAGCGCAGAGGGCGGTGGGTTGCTGAGCAGAGCACAACAGACTGCTACAGAGCACGTCATAGAGGGCGGTGGGTTGTTGATTTTGTGCTGATGCAGTGCACCTTGTTGATTTGTCCCTTTTCGTTTTTTATTTCTTCTTCTTTTTTCTTAGTCTGTGAATGCTTTAGCAATATCCATCGTTATTTCTCAGTTCTATCTCGTAGTATATTTGTGGGCTTTTCTTTTATTTTCTTTTTTTTATTGTTTATATTTTCTTCTCTCTGGGAGATGGGTGGTTGGCCTTCTTACTCCCTATAGCCAAGGTTATTGTACATAGCACATATTGTGTAACTTTTTATTTTGCATATCCCACATGCACTCTTTGTTTTGGGTATATTTTTTTGTGTGCGTGCAGGCTTAGAAAAGATTTCTAAGGAGCTCCAGTGGAAACGTTGGACTACCATAATGTTAATACTCAACTCTGAAGGATACTTATTCGAGGTATTTCTCATATACTTTACACTGAGCTCTACTCTAGTTTCTAAATAATTTATGTTGTATTTTCAATCAAAAATTAGGTAAGCTATTCTGGAAACCAAGTTACGAAAATAAATTAAAACCATCTTTCTTTGTTGGATTCTCCCTCTTGAATGTTTTTCACCGTTTTCTATTTCGATTCTTAACGAAAACCTAAGTAAGCTTCGCTCTCTCGTAAGCAAATTTTAAATTACCTTTCCCAACAGTATTCCACATTCGCGACTACTTGACATGATATTCTCTCTCAATAATTTCAGGCTTTATTTTAATTTTTTTGATGAAAACCTTATATTCCATGGCTGCGCTCCTATGATGAGCATGCAATGTTGAGGCAACGTATGGGTGAAACAAGCATTCAAAAGTCGAAACTGATTAAGAAAAAATAAAACCAAGACCGCACCACTATCATTTTTATAAGTTGTTAATTGTTATTGTAGAAACAATTCACATAATCAACGCCGAACGCCTTCCTAAGTAAAAGGATAAAAGCTCCATGGCTTCTGGTTCGGGGAAAATAACCTTGTATGCTGATTCTTTCCTTCGTTTACGTTTTCGTCAGCTTATTGAGAATTTTGTTGATCCATTTCAATCTCCAAATATCAATACTTATTAAAGTAATCGTTATATTTGAAAGGTCAGTAATTAGATATACACAAATATTTTATATGTATTTGAGGCTGGATGATAAAATTGTATTGTGTTTTTTTTAACAATCAAGAAAGTGACCTTAAGAAAGTGCTATTTTATTAGAGGAAGAAACAGCATAGTTTCAACATATTTGTTTTTGTTTGTAATTTGGCTTTTCACAGTCACTATGCAGATGAGATTTTGTGGTGAGATCTTACTCTGTTTAAAGTAAATGTTTATTCACAATCAGTTTAAAGTAAATGTTTATTCACAATCAGTTTGGGTAATTTTTTATTATAAAGTATTGTTATTTTTTTAGTCACAGTTAAATTAAATTGTAAGTAATATTTATTATTGATATATTTAAATGATATTTTGTGCATTTGTAATAATTAGATTGGGGAGAAACAATATTTTGAGGAAATTTCATTGAATTGTTTTCAATATGAAGTAGATGTATTTTTGGGTTTTTATTTTTTAGAAATATATTTGAGATATATACTATATTTTCAGATTTAAAAATAATATTAAAGTTTATTCAAAGTAAATAAATAGTAGTTAGTAGACCGAAAATGATTATGAAAAATAGTATATTTTGATTGAAAATTTCAATTTTAATTTGATTTTATTATGATGTAAATTTGTTTGTACTTTCTTATATATTGTACATATTAGCTTTCAATATTTTGGTGTATTTTTTCATATGAATTTTATAAAGTAAAGCTTTTAATATTTTAGTGTATTTTAGAGCAAAGAGGTAGAGAGGAAGATGAAAGAAGATAAATGTGAAGATGGGAATGTGGGTAAATAGTGAGGATGGGAAAGTGGGGAAGAGATAGGAAGAGAAAGACAAGAGGAGAGAGTGAGTTAGTGGGTGTACATGTGTGTGAGAGAGAGGGAGAGAAGGAGATAGTGATATTAAGATGAAAGAAGATTAATGTGAAGAGGGAAATGTGGGTAGATAGTGAGAATGGGAAAGTGGGGAAGAGATAGGAAGAGGGAGACAAGAGGAGAGAGTGAGCAAGTCGGTCTACATGTGTGAGAGATTGAGGGAGAGAAGGAGATGGGTGATAGGGTGAGAGATGTAGAAAAGGATAGCTCTAGTGGGAGAGAGAGGTAAAAAGAGAGATTAGTAGAGTGAGAAAGAGATGTCAAAGACAGAGGGGAAGATGGAGAAAAAGAGGGAGTGAGGGGCAGAAAGATGTGGGTAGGGAGGTAGAGAGATAGAGCTTGAGATGGAATTTTTGAAAGACATATTAAGCAAGGTAAGTAAGGATAGTAGGAGAGGAAGTGAGAGGGACAAAGGCAGATAGATGGGCACTGAGGAGAGAGAGAGGGAGAGAGAGAGGGAGGAGGAGAAAGAGAGAGAGAGAGGGGGAGAGGGAAGGGGAGGAAGAGGGGGCAGTGAGTGAGAGGGAGGAGGAGGGGGCAGCGAGTGAGAGGGAGGAGGAGGCGGAGGAAGGTTAGAGGGAGAGGGAGAGGTAGGGGAGGACGGGGAGGGGCATGTGGAGGAGAGAGAGCTTGAGATGGAATTTTTGAAAGACATATTAAGCAAGGTAAGTAAGGATAGTAGGAGAGGAAGTGAGAGGGACAGAAGTAGAGAGATGGGTAGTGAGGAGAGAGAGAGAGAGGGGGGGGTGTGGAGTGGGAGGTGGGAGAGAGGGAGAGGGACGGGGAGGCGACAGCGAGTGAGAGGGAGGAGGAGGAGGAGGAGGAGGAAGGTGAGAGGGAGAGGGAGAGGGAGGGGGGAGAGAGGGAGAGGTAGGGGAGGAGGTGGAGGGGGAGGGGGAGAGAGGGAGGTGGAGGGGAGAGAGAGGAAGAGAGAGGGGGAGAGGGGAGAGAGAGGGAGAGGGATGGGGAGGGGTCAGCGAGTGAGAGGGAGGATGAGGAGGAGGAAGGTGAGAGGGAGAAGGAGAGGGAGAGGGAGGGGGAAGAGAGGGAGAAGTAGGGGAGGAGGAGAGAGGGAGGAGGAGAGAGGGAGGAAGAGGGGAGGGAGAGAGAGATAGGGGGGGGGAGAGAGAGAGAGAGGGGGGGGGGGAGAGAGAGAGAGAGAGAGAGAGAGGGAGGGGAAAGGGAGAGAGAGAGGGAGAGGGGAGAGAGGTGAGAGGGAGAGGGAGGTAGAGAAATAAGGAGGGAGGGGGAGGTGAGGGGGAGTGAGGCGACAGCGAGTGAGAGGAAGGAGGAGGAGGAGGGAGAGGGAGAGGGGAGAGAGGGAGAGGTTGGGGTGGAGGGGGAGGGAGAAGGGGAGCGGGAGAGAGGGAGGCAGAGGGAGGGGGAGGAGGAGGGAGAGGGAGGAGACAGCGAGTGAGAGGGAGAGAGGGAGAGATTGGGGGAGAGGGGAGAGACAGAGGGGGAGGAGGATAAAGAGAGAGAGAGAGGGGGGGTGGGAGGTAGAGAAGGGTAGGAGGAGGGAGCAGCGAGTGAGAGGGAGGAGGAGGTGGATGAAGGTGAGAGGGAGAGGGAGGGGGAGAGAGGGAGAGGGAGAGGTTGGGGGAGGTGGGGGAGAGGGAGACGGACGGGTAGGGGGCAGCGAGTGAGAGGGAGGAGGAGGAGGAGGAAGGTGAGAGGGAGAGGGAGGGGGGAGAGAGGGAGAGGTAGGGGAGGAGGTGGAGGGGGAGCGGGAGAGAGGGAGGCGGAGGAGAGAGAGAGGGGGGGAGGAGGAGAAATAGAGAGAGAGAGGGGGGGGAGGGAGAGAGGGAGAGAGAGGGGGAGAGGGGAGAGAGAGGGAGAGGGACGGGGAGAGGGCAGCGAGTGAGAGGCAGGATGAGGAGGGGGGAGAGAGGGAGAGGTAGGGGAGGAGGTGGAGGGGGAACGTTAGAGGGAGAGGGATAGGGAGAGGGAGGTGGGAGAGAGGGAGAGGTAGGGGAGGAGGTGGAGGGGCAGGAGGAGGGGGAGAGAGGGAGGCAGAGAGAAAAGGAGGGAGGGGGAGGAGGAGGGGGATAGAGGGTGAGGGAGAGTGAGAGGAAGGGGGAGAGGGGAGAGAGAGAAAGGGAGGAGGAGGGGGCGACGAGTCAGAGGGAGGAGGAGGAGGAGGAGGAAGGTGATAATAACCTTCTTCATGACAGTAACCTTTTTGCAAGGACAATGAGTCTCCAAACAATACAATGATAAGGTGAAAATATATAGGAAAAAAAGTTGGTGACCTTAATGACAATGTTGATCTATATTACAGTGAGACAATGACGAAATTGTATAACAATGATGATGACAACATACAATGATATTGAAATAACTCTCTAGATATCAAATTGTTCAATTTACAAATGTCATTGTGAACTAACCTTGGTGGGCCATAAAAGACCTGATATGTTAAATGCTAAGTTGCACGAAGTGCTGAAACCTTTGGAAGTTTATGAAATGGGTATGGTTGGAAACGTGACCGCCCAAAAATGGAAATGTTATATATATATATATATAATTCTTTTAAAAATAAGTTAAAACACAACTTGCAAGAAAAAAAGAATGAGACGTGTAAAACCCGGTCTATGTTAACTCTCATAAATCATTAAATCATTTGAAATCCAATATTATCATTTATAAAGGAGGTTGTACATGCAAGATTATAATATTAACCTATACACATGAGGCTTTACATCTAAAATTATCTTTTATACATGGTTATATGTGCTGAAAATGAAGCATAACATATGGTAATGACAAGTACAATTACATATATTATAATCCTAATCGTCATCTTCATTAACAAAATTAGAACAAGTTAATTTTTAAGCAAAACTAGAGTGTGGATTGATTAGAGATTGATTAGTGTGTGGAGTTATTACACATAAAATTTAGTGCTATATTGAATCTATTTTGGAAATAGAAGGGCCCCACAACCTTCTTCAGTGGTTGAGTGAGCCCGCAAAAGAAAAAAGGTCATGGAAATGGGTTAAAATTAATCGAAAATGGGGCAGAATTGGGATGAAACTCCATAGAAACCTATCAATGACGTTTCATTGGAATTTCCAAATCAGGAAACTCCACCCAAATGTTTCAACTTCATTTCAGTGGCGTTTTGGTGGTGTTTCAGTGTTTCGATGAGTTTTGGGTACGAAGAGTCAAGACACCACCTCAGGGGCCGTTTCTTGCAACACAGGTTAAATGCATCTCATTATGGATGTGCTTTGTGTCTCAACTAAAAAATTAATGAATATCCAATAGAAGAATAATTTGGATGGGTTTTCCCCTTTGTAGGGTTTTGCTGAGGTTCTGACAAAAATATTGATGTCTCTTTTGTGCATGCTTTTCTTCTAATGTTCGTTTATGTTTCGTTGTAATGTTGAATTCATTGTTCTTTCTACACAATTGCTAATAATTGAATATGTTGTGGGCTGAATGTTTAAAAATTCAATTATCAATAGAAAATAATAATTAGACCTAAAAACTAAACAGTTGAGTCACTATTTATCAATTATACACCAAGTGATTATATTACTCGTATTTACATAAATCTGAAATCATTGTTTTGTTTCATGTCGTTTCCATTTTCTCGTTACCATTTGAAAATGAATGTACATTATTGCATCACACTTTGGCGTTTTCAATTTATTCCATAAGTGTAGCTTATATGTTTCCTCAATAATCCATTAAAATAGATCAATAATGCATTCATTTCATCCATTGTGCAACAAAAATGAATTTTGACGAGATTTTATAGAAAAAGTTTGCTTGGGTTAGTTTTATGGAAGAGAAGTGTGTATGTGTTTTTTATTGGAGGCATAGAAAGATTTAGGATTAATAGGAGCATCTTTTGCTTCATAGTTGGGATGGAAAGTTCCACTAATGAGATTGTATTCAAATAAATTAAAACACAAACCTTGATCATGAGGTTACAATTGTTGTGAGACATGTCCATCTATGATTCATGTCTTACATACAAGTGTTATCCATGAGAAACATGTGGAACATATATGGGAGTAAGCTTACACATGTTTGAAAGATGGAGGCTCTCTGATTACTTATTATCTTTCCCTCTTCATATCCTATTTTTAAAAGGTGAACCCATTCTGTATGTTCATGCGATGAAACTGTTGGGAAAGGAATAAAACTATGTGTCTCTTGGATTCAATTTACATCAAATATTATTTCGATGAACATTAGGTCATCATAAAGAGGAAGGGTGGGTTGTGAAATATTTGGAAACTACTTATATCTAGTGTAAATTTGAATATCTAGTTGGTATTTAATTTTCATCATGTCTATTGAATCCATAAAATATGAAATCAACATGAAGATGACCCCAAGAGAGTATGGGAATGAAAAATACACCTTATAAAATATACAAATACAATATTAATAACTTGATATATAGTTTTGTTGTTGAATTTTTCAAAGAATAGAGGAGGAAAATATCAAATAGGATACCTAAAAAATTTGAAATAAAATATAATAAAAATATATGACTAACTTTAACATTGATTTCACTTTGAAATTTCACTAACAATATGCTTTTGAAAATCTACTGTAAGTGTTAGTTTCTAATTTCTTAATTAGATCATTTCTTCCCGGATAAAAAGTTTTCTTGATTAGATAATTTATTCCTGAAAAATATAAAAAGTTAAAAAATGATAGCATGTTAGAATATCATTTTGATTGGATTCTAACTAGTTGCTCCAATTACCAATTTAGATTATTTATGAGAGTTATACAATAGTTGAAACTCCTACTCATGTTTTATAGCTCACATTAACTTTAATTTCCTGGATATCTTTATATAATCATTTACTTTCATAGATATGTTTACATAATCATTGTTATGGTCGTAAAAAATTCTAAAGTAAATTAATGATTTTATAGTTGGAATCAAAGTTAGGAAGCTAATGAAGTGCTAAGACAATGAGCAATATTTTTCCATTTAAAATATTGAGAATGTATGAGGCGAGTTGTTATAGCGCTCAACACCAGTTCAATTCCCTTCCGGGTGATGTATCTGGACATGTTGATAAAGATAGAGTTAAAAATAATAATAATAAAAGAGAAAATGAAAGGTACTGCCAAACTTATAATAATAATAATAGTTATATTAGATACAAATTTTCGTTAGTGTATAAGCATCTCTACTCTAATACATTCATGACTAATAAATAATAATTATTTAAAAACATATATATGAATATATTTGAAATCAATAATGATATGAATAACGTATATTAAACTATGTGATTTTTTAATGTAATTTATATGTATATTTCAATAATAATAATTTTCAAAAAATAAAAAAAATCCAGTTTTTTGATCTATATAAAATTTAGTCACTTAGATTATGAAAATCAAAATTATCAACCGTTATTATAATATATTAAATATCTTTATATCTTAAAAAAACATAATTATATTTATTCTTCTATATTCCATGTTAAATAATACAAAATACATTTATTATAGACACAGTCATTAATATATTTAATATAGAACTAAAATCAAAGTGTTACAACCTTTAGTTACATCCTTGATTTCTATACAAGGTGTTAGTTTCTAATTTCTTAATTAGATCATTTCTTCTTGAAAAGGATAAAAAGTTTTCTTGATTGGATAATTTATTCCTGAAAAAGAGAAAAAGTTAAAAAATGATAGCATGTTAGAATATCAAAATAAAAAGTTAAAAAGTGATAGGCATGTTAGAATATCATTTTGATTGGATTCTAACTAGTTGCTCCAATTACCAATTTAGATTATTTGTGAGAGTTAGACAACAGTTGAAACTCCTAGTCATGTTTTATAGCTCACATTAACCTTACTTTCCTAGATATCTTTACATAAGCATTTACTTTCATAGATATTTTTACATAATCATTGTTATGGTCGTAAAAAATTGTAAAGTAAATTAATGATTTTATAGTTGGAATCAAAGTTAGGAACCTAATGAAGGGCTGAGACAATGAGTAATATTTTTCCATTTAAAATATTGAGAATATATGAGGCGGGTTGTTATAGCACTCATCACAAGTTCAATTCCCTTCGGGGTGATGTATTTGTACATGTTGATAAAGATAGAGTTAAAAAGAAAAAAAAGAGATTTCATATAAAGACTAAAATCAAAGTGTTACAACACTAGTTACATCCTTAATTTTCAATAACTAACGCGTGCAAAATAGTTAATATCCAATGGATGGCTTGGAAATTTTACTATTTTAACATTAAATTGATGGCTAAAAAATTTTATTCGCAAAATATCTAATTTAGTTAAAGAATTTTACCACAGACCTAAGTATATCATCGCAGATTTTATAATTTAAATTTTAACATCAAATGAATGGTGGTTAACGTGCCTTACCAAATTTGAAGTCAGTGCCACTCCTAACTTGAAAATGACCATCGACTAGGTCAGCAGTGTGGGCACCAGCGGTGTTTGGGATGGCAGGTGCATTAAAACGGCTATGATGTAGTTTGGGAGGGAAAGAACGAATTTAAAAAACCATAGCCGTTGTGGGCAGGAGTAAATGAATGGGCATTAAAACGATTATGATGTGGTTTGGGAAAGTCAATTGAGAAAAGCATAGCCGTTGAGGACATGGAGAAATGGATAAGGATTGATGTTTTCCATTCATCCAGAGACGCAAGCAAGCCCATATACAGGTGCACATCTGAGTTACAGCTGATGGTTAATCTCTTGGCATCGAGAAGTAGAATGCAAAGCCTTTGTGACTCCAATGCGAATGGAGTACATAGAATCCTCACAATCCCCACCATGCATGTCGAAGCAATTCAAAGGAAATTTCTGTAAATTGGTAGCATGGTGGTTCATTTCATCCAGGTGATCGAGCTCGGCATAGGAGTTATGTCATCAAGCTCCGATTCCATTAATGGTATATATACATATGGATTATCTCTATTCATGAAAATAGATATGTATTTATCTTCATCAATTTTGTATACTGCTAATCGCTTCTGCATTCAAACTGAGCAGAATTCCGCTACACAGTAGTGCATAGAGGATGGTGGGTTGTTGTGTTCGGTTGGGCTGAGTAGAGCACAGTAGAATGCTATAGATAACGGCATAGAGGGCGGTGGGTTGCTGAGCAGAGCACAACAGACTGCTACAGAGCACGGCATAGAGGGCGGTGGGTTGTTGATTTTGTGCTGATGCAGTGCACCTTGTGTATTTGTCCTTTTTCGTTTTTTATTTCTTCTTCTTTTTTCTTAGTCTGTTAATGATTTAGCAATATCCATCGTTATTTCTCACTTCTTGCTCGTAGTATATTCCTGGGCTTTTCTTTTATTTTCTTTTTTTTTAATTATTTAGATTTGTTTCTGTCTAGGAGATGGGTGGTTGGCCTTCTTACTCCCTATAGCCATGGTTATTGTACATAGCACATATTGTGTAACTGTTTATTTTGCACATCCCACATGCACTGTTTCTTTTGGGTATATTTTTTTGTGCGCGTGCAGGATCAAAAAAGATTGCTGAAGAGCTCCAGTGGAAACGTTGGACTACCATAATGTTAATACTCAACTCTGAAGGATACTTATTCGAGGTATTTCTCATATACTTTACACTGAGCTCTACTCTGTTTCTAAATAATCTATGTTGTATTTTCAATCAAAAATTAGGTAAGCTATTCTGGAAACCAAGTTACGAAAATAAAATAAAACCATCTTTCTTTGTTGGATTCTCCCTCTTGAATGTTTTTTCACTGTTTTCTACTTGGATTCTTAACAAAAACGTAAGTAAGCTTCGCTCTCTCGTAAGCAAATTTTAAATCACCTTTGCCAACAGTGTTCCACATTCGCGACTACTTGACATGATAGTCTCTCTCAATAAGTTCAGGCTTTATTTTAATTTTTGATGAAAACCTTATATTCCATGGAGAGCTGGAGATGATAGACATGTCCAGGGTATTGAGGCAACTTATGGGTGAAACAAGCATTCAAAATTTGAAACTGATTAAGAAAAAATAAAACCAAGACCGCACCACTATCATTTTTATAAGTTGCTAATTGTTATTGTAGAAACAATTCACATAATAAACGCCGAACGCCTTCCTAAGTAAAAGGATAAAAGCTCCATGGCTTGGCTCGGGGACAATAACTGTATGCTGATTCTTAGCCCTGGTTTACGTTTTCGTCAGCTTATTGAGAATTTTGTTGATCCATTTCAATCTCCAAATATCAATACTTATTAAAGTAATCGTTATATTTGAAAGGTAAGTAATTAGATATACACAAATATTTTATATTTATTTGAGGCTGGATGATAAAATTGTATTGTGTTTTCTTTAACAATCAAGAAAGTGACCTTAAGAAAGTGCTATTTTATTAGAGAAAGAAACATCATAGTTTCAACATATTTGTTTTTGTTTGTAATTTGGCTTTTCACAATAACTATGCAGATGAGATTTTATGGTGAGATCTTACTCTGTTTAAAGTAAATGTTTATTCACGATCAATTTGGGTAATTTTTTATTATAAAGTATTGTTATTTTTTTAGTCACAATTAAATTAAATTGTAAGTAATATTTATTATTGATATATTTAAATGATATTTTGTGCATTTGTATTAATTAGATTAGGGAGAAACAATATTTTGAGAAAATTTCATTGAAATGTTTTGAATATGAAGTGGATGTATTTTTGGGTTTTTAATTTTTAGAAATATATTTGAGATATATACTATATTTTCAGATTTAAAAAGAATATTAAAGTTTATTCAAAGTAAATAAATAGTAGTTAGTAGACCGAAAATGATTATGAAAAATAGTATATTTTGATTGAAAATTTCAATTTTAATTTGATTTTATTCTAATGTAAATTTGTTTGTACTTTATTATATATTGTACATATTAGCTTTCAATATTTTGGTGTATTTTTTCATATGGATTTTATAAAGTAAAGCTTTTAATATTTTAGTTTATTTTAGAGCAAAGAGGTAGAGAGGAAGATGAAAGAAGATAAATGTGAAGATGGGAATGTGGGTAAATAGTGAGGATGGGAAAGTGGGGAAGAGATAGGAAGAGGAAGACAAGAGGAGAGAGTGAGTTAGTGGGTGTACATGTGTGTGAGAGAGAGGGAGAGAAGGAGATAGTGATATTAAGATCAAAGAAGATAAATGTGAAGAGGGAAATGTGGGTAGATAGTGAGAATGGGAAAGTGGGGAAGAGATAGGAAGAGGGAGACGAGAGGAGAGAGTGAGCAAGTGGGTCTACATGTGTGAGAGATTGAGGGAGAGAAGGAGATGAATGATAGGGTGAGAGATGCAGAAAAGGATAGCTCTAGTGGGAGAGAGAGGTAAAAAGAGAGATTAGTAGAGTGAGAAAGAGATTTCAAAGACAGAGGGGAAGATGGAGAAAAAGAGGGAGTGAGGGGTAGAGAGATGTGGGTAGGGAGGCAGATAGATAGAGCCTGAGATGGAATTTTTGAAAGAAATATTAAGCAAGGTAAGTAAGGATAGTAGGAGAGGAAGTGAGAGGGACAAAGGTAGATAGATGGGCACTGAGGAGAGAGAGAGGGAGAGAGAGAGGGAGGAGGAGAAAGAGAGAGAGAGAGAGAGGGGGGGGGGGAGAGGGAAGGGGGAGGAGGAGGGCCGGCGGAGTGAGAGAGAGCGGGAGGGAGGAGGCGGAGGAAGGTGAGAAGGAGAGGTAGGGAGGGACGCGGAGGGGCGGGGAGCGAGGGCGGAGGAGAGAGAGCATGAGATGGAACAGAAAGACATATTAAAGCGAGATAAGTAAGGATAGTAGGAGAGAAAGTGAGAGGGACAAGGTAGAGAGATGGAGAGTGAGGAGAGAGAGAGAGAGAGGGGGGAGGGTGTGGAGGGAGGTGGGAGGGAGGGAGAGGGACGGGGAGGGGGCAGCGAGTGAGAGAGAGGAGGAGGAGGAGGAAGGTGAGAGGGAGAGGGAGAGGGAGAGGGAGGAGAGGGAGAGGGAGAGGTAGGGGAGGAGGTGGAGGGGGAGGTGGAGGAGAGAGAGAGGGAGAGAGAGGGGGAGAGGGGAGAGAGAGGGAGAGGGAGAGGGATGGGGAGTGGTCAGCGAGTGAGAGGGAGGATGAGGAGGAGGAAGGTGAGAGGGAGAAGGAGAGGGAGAGGGAGAAGTAGGGGAGGAGGAGAGAGGGAGGCAGAGGGGGGAGAGAGAGAGAGAGGGGGAAGGGGAGGGAGAGAGGGAGAGGGAGGGGGAGAGGGGAGAGAGAGAAGGGGAGTAGGAGGGGGCAGCGAATGAAAGGGAGGGGGAGAGAGGTGAGAGGGAGAGGGAGGCAGAGAAAGAAGGAGGGAGGGGGAGGAGATGGGGGAGGTGAGGGAGAGGGAGGCGATAGCGAGTGAGAGGTCGGAGGAGGAGAAAGGAGAGGGAGAGGGAGAGGGAGAGGTAGAGGGAGAGGGGAGAGAGGGAGAGGTTGGGGTGGAGGGGGAGGGAGAAGGGGAGCGGGAGAGAGGGAGGCGGAGGGAGGGGGAGGAGGAGGGAGAAGGAGGGAGGGGGAGGAGGAGGGAGAGGGGAGGGAGAGGAAGGAGACAGCGAGTGAGAGGGAGAGAGGGAGAGATTGGGGGAGAGGGGAGAGACAAAGCGGGAGGAGGATAAAGAGAGAGAGAGAGGTGGGGGGGAGGGAGAGAAGGGTAGGAGGAGGGGGCAACGAGTGAGAGGGAGGAGGAGGTGGAGGAAGGTGTGAGGGAGAGGGAGGGGGAGAGAGGGAGAGGGAGAGGTTGGGGGAGGTGGGGGAGAGGGATAAGGACGGGGAGGGGGCAGCGAGTGAGAGGGAGGAGGAGGAGGAGGAAGGTGAGAGGGAGAGGGAGGGGGGATAGAGGGAGAGGTAGGGGAGGAGGTGGAGGGGGAGCGGGAGAGTGGTAGGCGGAGGAGAGAGATAGGGGGGAGGAGGAGAAAGAGAGAGAGAGAGAGAGCGGAGGAAGAGAGGGAGAGAGAGGGGGAGAGGGGAGAGAGAGGGAGAGGGACGGGGAGAGGGCAGCGAGTGAGAGGGAGGATGAGAAGGGGGGAGAGAGGGAGAGGTAGGGGAGGTGGTGGAGGGGGAAGGTTAGAGGGAGAGGGATAGGGAGATGGAGGTGGGAGAGAGGGAGAGGTAGGGGAGTAGGTGGAAGGGGAGGGGGAGAGAGAAGGAGGGAGGGGTATGAGGAGGGGGATAGAGGGTGTGGGAGAGTGAGAGGGAGGGGGAGAGGGGAGAGAGAGAAAGGGAGGAGGAGGGGGCGACGAGTGAGAGGGAGCAGAAGGAGGAGGAGGAAGGTGATAATAACCTTCTTCATGACAGTAACCTTGGTGCGAGGACAATGAGTCTCCAAACAATACAATGATAAGGTGAAAATATATAGGAAAAAAATTTGGTGACCTTAATGACAATGTTGATCTATATTACAGTGAGACAATGACGAAATTGTATAACAATGATGATGACAACATACAATGATATTAAAATAACTCTCTAGATATCAAATTGTTCAATTTACAAATGTCATTGTGAACTAACTTTGGTGGGCCCTAAAAGACCTGATATGTTAAATGCTAAGTTGCACGAAGTGCTGAAACCTTTGGAAGTGTATGAAATGGGTATGGTTGGAAACGTGACCACCCAAAAATGGAAATGTTATATATATATATATATATATATATATATATATATATATATATATATATATATATATATATATATATATATATATATAATTCTTTTAAAAATGAGTTAAAACACAACTTGCAAGAAAAAAAGAATGAGACGTGTAAGACTCGGTCTATGTTAACTCTCATAAATCATTAAATCATTGAAATCAAATATTATCATTTATAAAGGAGGCTGTACATCCAAGATTATAATATTAACCTATACACATGAGGCTTTACATCTAAAATTATATTTTATACATGGTTATATGTGCTAAAAATGAGGCATAACATATGGTAATGACAAGTACAATTAAATATATTATAATCCTAATCGTCATCTTCATCTTCATTAACAAAATTAGAACAAGTGAATTTTTAAGAGCGTGGATTGATTAGAGATAGATTAGTGTGCGAAAGAAGGGCCCCACAACCTTCTTCGGTGCTTGAGTGAGCTCGCAAAAGGAAAAAAGTCATGGAAATGGGTCAAAATTAGTCGAAAATGGGGCAGAATTAGGATGAAACTCCATAGAAACCTATCAACGACGTTTCATTGGAATTTCCAAATTAGGAAACTCCACCCAAATGTTTCAGCTTCATTTTAGTGGCATTTTAGTGGCGTTTCGGTGTTGCGATGAGTTTGGGGTACGAAGAGTCAAGACACCACCTCGGGGATTGTTTCTTACAACACAGGTTAAATGCATCTCATTATGGATGTGCTTTGTGTCTCAAATAAAAAATTAATGAATATCCAATAGAAGAATAATTTGGATGGGTTTTCCCCTTTGTAGGGTTTTACTGAGGTTCTGACAAAAATATTGATGTCTCTTTTGTGCATGCTTTTCTTCTAATGTTCGTTTATGTTTCGTTGTAATGTTGAAGTTATTGTTCTTTCTACACAATTGCTAATAATTGAATATGTTGTGGGTTGAATGTTTAAAAATTCAATTATCAATAGAAAATAATAATCTAGACCAAAAAAATAAACAGTTGAGTCACTATTTATCAATTATACACCAAGTGATTATATTACTCGTATTTACATAAATCTAAAATCATTGTTTTGTTTCATGTTGTTTCCATTTTCTCATTACCATTTGAAAATGAATGTACATTATTGCATCACACTTTGGCGTTTTCAATTTATTCCATAAGTGTAGCTTATATGTTTCCACAATAATCCATTAAAATAGATCAATAATGCATTCATTTCATCCATTGTGCAACAAAAATGAATTTTGAAGAGATTTTATAGAAAAAGTTTGATTGGGTTAGTTTTATGGAAGAGAAGTGTGTATGTGTTTTTTATTGGAGGCATAGAAAGATTTAGGATGAATAGGAGCATCTTTTGCTTCATAGTTGGGATGGAAAGTTCCACTGATGAAATTGTATTCAAATAAATTAAAACACAAACCTTGATCATGAGGTTACAATTGTTGTGAGACATTTTCATCTATGATTCATGTCTTACATACAAGTGTTATCCATGAGAAACATGTGGAACGTATATGGGATTAAGCTTACACATGTTTGAAAGATGGAGGCTCTCTGATTACTTATTATATTTCCCTCTTCATATCCTATTTTTAAAAGGTGAACCCATTCCGTATGTTCATGCGATGAAACTGTTGGGAAAGGAATAAAACTATGTGTCTCTTGGATTCAATTTACATCAAATAGTATTTCGATGAACATTAGGTCATCATAAAGAGGAAGGGCGGGTTGTGAAATATTTGGAAACTACTTATATCTAGTGTAAATTTGGATATCTAGTTGGTATTTAATTTTCATCATGTCTATTGAATCCATAAATTATGAAATCAACATGAAGATGACCCCAAGAGAGTATGGGAATGAAAATACACCTTATAAAATATACAAATACAATATTAATAACTTGATATATAGTTTTGTTGTTGAATTTTTCAAAGAATAGAGGAGGAAAATATCAAATAGGATACCTAAAAAAATTTGAAATAAAATATAATAAAAATACATCACTAACTTTAACATTGATTTCACTTTTAAATTTCACTAACAATATGCTTTTGAAAATCTACTGTAAGTGTTAGTTTCTAATTTCTTAATTAGATCATTTCTTCCTGAAAAGGATAAAAAGTTTTCTTGATTAGATAATTTATTCCTGAAAAAGATAAAAAGTTAAAAAATGATAGCATGTTAGAATATCATTTTACATAATCATTTACTTTCATAGATATGTTTACATAATCATTGTTATGGTCGTAAAAAATTCTAAAGTAAATTAATGATTTTATAGTTGGAATCAAAGTTAGGAAGCCAATGAAGTGCTCAGACAATGAGTAATATTTTTCCATTTAAAATATTGAGAATGTATGAGGCCGGTTGTTATAGCACTCAACCCAAGTTCAATTCCCTTCGGGGTGATGTATCTAGACATGTTGATAAAGATAGAGTTAAAAAGAAAAGAAAAAAAGAGAAAATGAAAGGTACTGCCAAACCTATAATAATAATAATAGTTATATTAGATACAACTTTTAATTAGTGTATAAACATCTCTACTCTAATACATTCATGACTAATAAATAATAATTATTTAAAAACAGATATATGAATATATTTGAAATCAATAATGATATGAATAGCGTATATTAAACTATGTGATTTTTTTAATGTAATTTATATGTATATTTCAATAATAATAATAATTTTCAAAAAATAAAAAAAATCCGGTTTTTTGATCTATATAAAATTTAGTCACTTAGATTATAAAAATCAAAATTATCAACTGTTTTTATATTATATTAAATATCTTTATATCTTAAAAAAACATAATTATATTTATTCTTCTAGATTCCATGTTAAATAATACAAAATACCTTTATTATAGACACAAGTGATTAATATATTTAATATAAAGACTAAAATCAAAGTGTTACAACACTAGTTACATCCTTAATTTCTACTCAAAGTGTTAGTTTCTAATTTTGTAATTAGATCATTTCTTCCTGAAAAGGATAAAAAGTTTTCTTGATTGGATAATTTATTCCTGAAAAAGAGAAAAAGTTAAAAAATGATAGCATGTTAGAATATCAAAATAAAAGTTAAAAAATGATAGCATGTTAGAATATCATTTTGATTGGATTCCAACTAGTTGTAATTACCAATTTTAGATTATTGTGAGAGTTAGACAATAGTTGAAACTCCTAGTCATGTTTTATAGCTCACATTAACCTTACTTTCCTAGATATATTTACATAATCATTTACTTTCATAGATATTTTTACATAATCATTGTTATGGTCGTAAAAAATTGTAAACTAAATTAATGATTTTATAGTTGGAATCAAAGTTAGGAACCTAATGAAGGGCTGAGACAATGAGTAATATTTTTCCATTTAAAATATTGAGAATGTATGAGGCGGGTTGTTATAGCACTCATCACAAGTTCAATTCCCTTAGGGGTGATGTATTTGTACATGTTGATAAAGATAGAGTTAAAAAGAAAAAAAAGAGAAAATGAAAGGTACTGCCAAACTTATAATAATAATAATAATAGTTATATTAGATACAAATTTTCATTAAAGTATAGACATCTCTACTCTAATACATTCATGACTAATAAATAATAATTATTTAAAAACAGATATATGAATATATTTCAAATCAATAATGATATGAATAACGTATATTAAACTATGTGATTTTTTTAATGTAATTTATATGTATATTTCAATAATAATAATTTTCAAAAAATAAAAAAAATCCAGTTTTTTGATCTATATAAAATTTAGTCACTTAGATTATAAAAATCAAAATTATCAACTTTTATTATATTATATTAAATATCTTTATATCTTAAAAAAACATAATTATATTTATTCTTCTATATTCCATGTTAAATAATACAAAATACCTTTATTATAGACACAAGTGATTAATATATTTAATATAAAGACTAAAATCAAAGTGTTACAACACTAGTTACATCCTTAATTTTCAATAACTAACGCGTGCAAAATAGTTAATATCCAATGAATCGCTCAGAAAATTTACTATTTTAACATTAAATTGATGACTAATAAATTTTATTCGCAAAATATCTAATTTAATTAAAGAATTTTACCACAGACCTAAGTATATCATCGCAGATTTTATAATTTAAATTTTAGCATCAAATGAATGGTGGTTAACGTGCCTTACCAAATTTGATGTTAGTGCCACGTCACGTGGCAACGCCACTCCTAACTTGAAAATGACCATCGACCAGGTCAGCAGTGTGGGCACCAGCGGAGTTTGGGATGGCAGGTGCATTAAAACGGCTATGATGTAGTTTGGGAGGGAAAGAACGAATTTAAAAAACCATAGCCGTTGTGGGCATGAATAAATGAATGGGCATTAAAACGATTATGATGTGGTTTGGGAAAGTCAATTGAGAAAAGCATAGCCGTTGAGGACATGAAGAAATGGATAAGGATTGATGTTTTCCATTCATCCAAAGACCCAAGCAAGCCCATATACAGGTGCACATCTGAGTTACAGCTGATGGTTAATCTCGATGCCTTGGCATGGAGAAGGAGAATGCAAAGCCTTTGTGACTCCAATGCGAATGGAGTACATAGAATCCTCACAATCCCCACCATGCATGTAGAAGCAATTCAAAGGAAATTTCTGTAAATTGGCAGCATGGTGGTTCATTTCGTCCAGGTGATCGAGCTCGGCATAGGAGTTATGTCATCAAGCTCCGATTCCATTAATGGTATTTATACATATGGATTATTTCTATTCATGAAAATAGATATGTATTTATCTTCATCAATTTTGTATACTGCTAATCGCTTCTGCGTTCAAACTGAGCAGAATTCCGCTACACAGCAGTGCATAGAGAATGGTGGGTTGTTGTGTTCGATTGGGCTGAGCAGAGCACAGTAGAATGCTATAGAGAACTGCATAGAGGGCGGTGGGTTGCTGAGCAGAGCACAACAGACTGCTACAGACCACGGCATAGAGGGCGGTGGGTTGTTGATTTTGTGCTGATGCAGTGCACCTTGTGTATTTGTCCTTTTTCGTTTTTTATTTCTTCTTCTTTTTTCTTAGTCTGTGAATGCTTTAGCAATATCCATCGTTATTTCTCATTTCTTCCTCGTAGTATATTCCTGGGCTTTTCTTTTATTTTCTTTTTTTTAATTTTTTAGATTTGTTTCTGTCTGGGAGATGGGTGGTTGGCCTTCTTACTCCCTATAGCCATGGTTATTGTACATAGCACATATTGTGTAACTGTTTATTTTGCACATCCCACATGCACTGTTTCTTTTGGGTATATTAGATTCTTTAGAAGAGCTCGGTAAAATGTTGGACTACCATAATATTAATACTCAACTGCGAAGAATACTTATTCGAGGTATTTCTCATATACTTTACAGGCTCTACTCTAGTTTTAAATAATTTATATTGTATTTCAATCAAAAAATTAGGTAAGCTATTAGGAAACCAAGTTACGAAAATAGTAAAACCATCTTCCTTTGTTGGATTCTCCCTCTTGAATGTTTTTTCACTGTTTTCTACTTGGATTCTTAACGAAAACCTAAGTAAGCTTCGCTCTCTCGTAAGCAAATTTTAAATCACCTTTCCCAACAGTATTCCACATTCGCGACTACTTGACATGATATTTTCAGGCTTTATTTTAATTTTTTGATGAAAACCTTATATTCCATGGACAGCCTGGAGATGATGAGCATGTCCCCGTATTGAGGCAACTTATGGGTGAAACAAGCATTCGAAAGTCGAAACTGATTAACAAAAATTAAAACCAAGACCGCACCACTATCATTTTTATAAGTTGTTAATTGTTATTGTTGAAACAATTCACATAATCAACGCCGAACGCCTTCCTAAGTAAAAGGATAAAAGCTCCATGGCTTCTGGTTCGGGGACAATAACCTTGAATGCTGATTCTTTCCTTTGTTTACGTTTTCGTCAGCTTATTGAGAATTTTGTTGATCCATTTCAATGTCCAAATATCAATACTTATTAAAGTAATTGTAATATTTGAAAGGTCAGTAATTAGATATACACAAATATTTTATATTTATTTGAGGCTGGATGATAAAATTGTATTGTGTTTTTTTTAACAATCAAGAAAGTGACCTTAATAAAGTGCTATTTTATTAGAGGAAGAAACAGCATAGTTTCAACATATTTGTTTTTGTTTGTAATTTGGCTTTTCACAATCACTATGCAGATGAGATTTTATGGTGAGATCTTACTCTGTTTAAAGTAAATGTTTATTCACGATCAGTTTGGGTAATTTTTTATTATAAAGTATTGTTATATTTTAGTCACAATTAAATTAAATTGTAAGTAATATTTATTATTGATATATTTAAATGATATTTTGTGCATTTGTATTAATTAGATTGGGGAGAAATAATATTTTGAGGAAATTTCATTGAATTGTTTTGAATATGAAGTAGATGTATTTTTGGGTTTTAATTTTTAGAAATATATTTGAGATATATACTATATTTTCAGATTTAAAAAGAATATTAAAGTTTATTCAAAGTAAATAAATAGTAGTTAGTAGACTGAAAATGATTATGAAAAATAGTATATTTTGATTGAAAATTTCAATTTTAATTTGATTTTATTCTGATGTAAATTTGTTTGTACTTTCTTATATATTCTACATATTATCTTTCAATATTTTGGTGTATTTTTTCATATGAATTTTATAAAGTAAAGCTTTTAATATTTTAGTGTATTTTAGAGCAAAGAAGTAGAGAGGAAGATGAAAGAAGATAAATGTGAAGCTGGGAATGTGGGTAAATAGTGAGGATGGGAAAGTGAGGAAGAGATAGGAAGAGGAAGACAAGAGGAGAGAGTGAGTTAGTGGGTGTACATGTGTGTGAGAGAGAGGGAGAGAAGGAGATAGTGATATTAAGATGAAAGAAGATAAATGTGAAGAGGGAAATGTGGGTAGATAGTGAGAATGGGAAAGTGGGGAAGAGATAGTTAGAGGGAGACGAGAGGAGAGAGTGAGCAAGTGGGTCTACATGTGTGAGAGATTGAGGGAGAGAAGAAGATGAGTGATAGGGTGAGAGATGCAGAAAAGGATAGCTCTAGTGGGAGAGAGAGGTAAAAAGAGAGATTAGTAGAGTGAGAAAGAGATGTCAAAGACAGAGGGGAAGATGGAGAAAAAGAGGGAGTGAGGGGCAGAGAGATGTGGGTAGGGAGGCAGAGAGATAGAGCTTGAGATGGATTTTTTGAAATACATATTAAGCAAGGTAAGTAAGGATAGTAGGAGAGGAAGTGAGAGGGACAAAGGTAGATAGATGGGCACTGAGGAGAGAGAGAGGGAGAGAGGGAGGGAGGAGGAGAAAGAGAGAGAGAGGGAGGGAGAGGGAAGGGGAGGAGGAGGGGGCAGCGAGTGAGAGGGAGGAGGAGGCGGAGGAAGGTGAGAGGGAGAGGGAGAGGTAGGGGAGGACGGGGAGGGGAAGGCAGAGGAGAGAGATCTTGAGATGGAATTTTTGAAAGACATATTAAGCAAGGTAGGTAAGGATAGTAGGAGAGGAAGTGAGAAGGAAAAGGGTAGAGAGATGGGTAGTGAGGAGAGAGAGAGAGAGAGTGGGGGGGGGGTGTGGAGGGGGAGGTGTGAGAGAGGGAGAGGGACGGGGAGGGGGCGACGAGTGAGAGGGAGGAGGAGGAGGAAGGTGAGAGGGAGAGGGAGAGGGAGGGGGTAGAGAGGGAGAGGTAGGGGAGGAGGTGGAGGGGGAGGAGGAGAGAGGGAGGCAGAGGAGAGAGAGAGGGGGAGACAGGGGGAGAGGGGAGAGAGAGAGAGAGGGAGAGGTATCGGGAGGGATCAACGAGTGAGAGGGAGGATGAGGAGGAGGAAGGTTAGAGGGAGAAGGAGAGGGAGAGGATGGGGGGAGAGAGGGAGAAGTAGGGGAGGAGGAGATAGGGAGGCAGAGGGGAGAGAGAGAGAGAGAGAGAGTGGGGGGGAGATAGAAAGGGAGAGGGAGGGAGAGGGGGAGAGGGAGAGGGAGGGAGAGGGGGAGTAGGAGGGGGAAGCGAATGAGAGGGAGGGGAAGAGGGGAGAGAGCTGAGAGGGAGAGGGAGGCAGAGAAAGAAGGAGGGAGAGGGAGAGGGAGAGGGAGAGGGGAGAGAGGGATAGGTTGGCGTGGAGGGGGAGGGAGAAGGGGAGCGGGAGAGAGGGAGGCGGAGGGAGGGGGAGGAGGAGGGAGAAAGAGGAGGGGGAGGGGAGGGAGAAGGAGGAGGGGAGGGAGAGAGGGAGAGATCGGGGAGAGGGGAGAGACAGAGGGGGAGGAGGATAAAGAGAGAGAGAGAAGGGGGGGGGGAGGGAGAGAAGGGGGGGGGAGGGGGCAGCGAGTGAGAGGGAGGAGGAGGTGGAGGAAGGTGAGAGGGAGAGGGAGGTGGAGAGAGGGAGAGGGAAAGGTTGGGGGAGGTGGGGGAGAGGGAGAGGGACGGGGAGGGGGCAGCGAGTGAGAGGGAGGAGGAGGAGGAGGAAGGTGAGAGGGAGAGGGACGGGGGAGAGAGGGAGATTTAGGGGAGGAGGTGGAGGGGGAGCGGGAGAGAGGTAGGCGGAGGAGAGAGAGAGGGGGGGAGGAGGAGAAAGAGAGAGAGAGAGAGGGGGGGGAGGGAGAGAGTGAGAGAGAGGGGGAGAGGGGAGAGAGAGTGAGAGGGACGGGGAGAGGGCAGCGAGTGAGAGGGAGGATGAGGAGGGGGGAGAGAGGGAGAGGTAGGGGAGGAGGTGGAGGGGGAAGGTTAGAGGGAGAGGGAGAGGGAGAGGGAGGTGGGAGAGAGGGAGAGGTAGGGGAGGAGGTGGAGGGGGAGGGCGAGGGAGAGAGAGGGAGGCCGAGAGAGAAGGAGGGAGGTGGAGGAGGAGGGGGATAGAGGGTGAGGGAGAGTGAGAGGGAGGGGGAGAGGGGAGAGAGAGAGAGGGAGGAGGAGGGGGCGACGAGTGAGAGGGAGGAGGAGGAGGAGGAGGAAGGTGATAATAACCTTCTTCATGACAGTAACCTTGGTGCAAGGACAATGAGTCTCCAAACAATACAATGATAAGGTGAAAATATATAGGAAAAATAGTTGGTGACCTTAATGACAATGTTGATCTATATTACAGTGAGACAATGACGAAATTGTATAAAAATGATGATGACAACATACAATGATATTGAAATAACTCTCTAGATATCAAATTGTTCAATTTACAAATGTCATTGTGAACTAACTTTGGTGGGCCCTAAAAGACCTGATATGTTAAATGCTAAGTTGCACGAAGTGCTGAAACCTTTGGAAGTTATGGTTGGAAACGTGGCCAAATAAAAAACAAATGTTATATATATATATATATATATATATATATATATATATATATAATTCTTTTAAAAATCAGTTAAAACACAACTTGCAAGAAAAAAAGAATGAGACGTGTAAAACCCGGTCTATGTTAACTCTCATAAATCATTAAATCATTTGAAATCGAATATTATCATTTATAAAGGATGTTGTACATCCAAGATTATAATATTAACCTATACACATGAGGCTTTACATCTAAAATTATCTTTTATACATGGTTATATGTGCTGAAAATGAGGCATAACATATGGTAATGATAAGTACAATTAAATATATTATAATCCTAATCGTCATCTTCATTAAAAAAATTAGAACAAGTGAATTTTTAAGAGCGTGGATTGATTAGAGATAGATTAGTGTGTGGATTTATTACACATAAAATTTAGTGCTATATTGAATCTATTTTGGCCATAGAAGGGCCCCACAACCTTCTTCAGTGCTTGAGTGAGCCCGCAAAAGGAAAAAAGTCATGGAAATGGGTCAAAATTAGTCGAAAATAGGGCAGAATTAGCATGAAACTCCATAGAAACCTATCAACGACGTTTCATTGGAATTTCCAAATCAGGAAACTCCACCCAAATGTTTCAGCTTCATTTCAGTGGCATTTTAGTGGTGTTTCAGTGTTGCGATGAGTTTTGGGTACGAAGAGTCAAGACGCCACCTCGGGGGTTGTTTGTTACAACACAATTTAAATGCATCTCATTATGGATGTGCTTTGTGTCTCAAATAAAAAATTAATGAATATCCAATAGAAGAATAATTTGGATGTTTTTTCCCCTTTCTAGGGTTTTGCTGAGGTTCTGACAAAAATATTGATATCTCTTTTGTGCATGCTTTTCTTCTAATGTTCGTTTATGTTTCGTTGTAATGTTGAAGTTATTGTTCTTTCTACACAATTGCTAATAATTGAATATGTTGTGGGGTGAATGTTTAAAAATTCAATTATCAATAGAAAATAATAATCTAGACCTAGAAAATAAACAGTTGAGTCACTATTTATTAATTATACACCAAGTGATTATATTACTCGTATTTACATAAATCTGAAATCATTGTTTTGTTTCATGTTGTTTCCATTTTCTCGTTACCATTTGAAAATGAATGTACATTATTGCATCACACTTTGGCGTTTTCAATTTATTACATAAGTGTAGCTTATATGTTTCCTCAATAATCCATTAAAATAGATCAATAATGCATTCATTTCATCCATTGTGCAACAAAAATGAATATTGACGAGATTTTATAGAAAAAGTTTGATTGGGTTAGTTTTATGGAAAAGAAGTGTGTATGTGTTTTTTATTGGAGGCATAGAAAGATTTAGGATGAATAGGAGCATCTTTTGCTTCATAGTTGGGATGGAAAGTTCCACTGATGAAATTGTATTCAAATAAATTAAAACACAAACCTTGATCATGAGGTTACAATTGTTGTGAGACATGTCCATCTATGATTCATGTCTTACATACAAGTGTTATCCATGAGAAACATGTGGAACATATATGGGATTAAGCTTACACATGTTTGGAAGATGGAGGCTCTCTGATTACTTATTATCTTTCCCTCTTCATATCCTATTTTTACAAGGTGAACCCATTCCGTATGTTCATGCAATGAAACTGTTGGGAAAGGAACAAAACTATGTGTCTCTTGGATTCAATTTACATCAAATATTATTTCGATGAACATTAGGTCATCATAAGGAGGAAGGGCGGGTTGTGAAATATTTGGGAACTACTTATATCTAGTGTAAATTTTGATATCTAGTTGGTATTTAATTTTCATCATGTCTATTGAATCCATAAAATATGAAATCAACATGAAGATGACCCCAAGAGAGTATGGGAATGAAAATACACCTTATAAAATATACAAATACAATATTAATAACTTGATATATAGTTTTGTTGTTGAATTTTTCAAAGAATAGAGGAGGAAAATATCAAATAGGATACCTAAAAAAATTTGAAATAAAATATAATAAAAATATATGACTAACATTAACATTGATTTCACTTTGAAATTTCACTATCAATATGCTTTTGAAAATCTATTGTAAGTGTTAGTTTCTAATTTCTTGATTAGATCATTTCTTCTTGAAAAGGATAAAAAATTTTCTTGATTAGATAATTTATTCCTGAAAAAGATAAAAAGTTAAAAAATGATAGCATGTTAGAATATCATTTTGATTGGATTCTAACTAGTTGCTCCAATTACCAATTTAGATTATTTATGAGAGTTATACAATAGTTGAAATTTCACTAACAATATGCTTTTGAAAATCTACTGTAAGTGTTAGTTTCTAATTTGTTAATTAGATCATTTCTTCCTGAAAAGGATAAAAAGTTTTCTTGATTAGATAATTTATTCCTGAAAAAGATAAAAAGTTAAAAAATGGTAGCATGTTAGAATATTATTTTACATAATCATTTACTTTCATAGATATGTTTACATAATCATTGTTATGGTCGTAAAAAATTCTAAAGTAAATTAATGATTTTATAGTTGGAATCAAAGTTAGGAAGCTAATGAAGTGCTGAGACAATGAGTAATATTTTTCCTTTTGAAATATTGAGAATGTATGAGGCGGGTTGTTATAGCACTCAACACAAGTTCAATTCCCTTCGAGGTGATGTATCTGGACATGTTGATAAAGATAGAGTTAAAAAGAAAAAAAAAAAGAAAAAATGAAAGGTACTGCCAAACCTATAATAATAATAATAGTTATATTAGATACAACTTTTCATTAGTGTATAAACATCTCTACTCTAATACATTCATGACTAATAAATAATAATTATTTAAAAAGAGATGAATATATTTGAAATCAATAATGATATGAATAACATATATTAAACTATGTGATTTTTTTAATGTAATTTATATGTATATTTCAATAATAATAATTTTCAAAAAATAAAAAAAATCCATTTTTTTGATCTATATAAAATTTAGTCACTTAGATTATAAAAATCAAAATTATCAGCTGTTATTATATTATATTAAATATCTTTATATCTTAAAAAAACATAATTATATTTATTCTTCTATATTCCATGTTAAATAATACAAAATACCTTTATTATAGACACAAGTGATTAATATATTTAATATAAAGACTAAAATCAAACTGTTACAACACTAGTTACATACTTAATTTCTACTCTAAGTGTTAGTTTCTAATTTCTTAATTAGATCATTTCTTCCTGAAAAGGATAAAAAGTTTTCTTGATTGGATAATTTATTCTTGAAAAAGAGAAAAAGTTAAAAAATGATAGCATGTTAGAATATCAAAATAAAAGTTAAAAAATGATAGCATGTTAGAATATCATTTTGATTGGATTCTAACTAGTTGCTCCAATTACCAATTTAGATTATTTGTGAGAGTTAGACAATAGCTGAAACTCCTAGTCATGTTTTATAGCTCACATTAACCTTACTTTCCTAGATATCTTTACATAATCATTTTACTTTCATAGATATTTTTACATAATCATTGTTATTGTTGTAAAAAATTGTAAAGTAAATTAATGATTTTATAGTTGAAATCAAAGTTAGGAACCTAATGAAGCGCTGAAACAATGAGTAATATTTTTCCATTTAAAATATTGAGAATGTATGACGCGGGTTGTTACAACACTCATCACAAGTTCAATTCCCTTCGGGGTGATGTATTTGTACATGTTGATAAAGATAGAGTTAAAAAGAAAAAAAAGATAAAATGAAAGGTACTGCCAAAGTTATAATAATAATAATAATAGTTATATTAGATACAACTTTTCATTAAAGTATAAAAATCTCTACTCTAATACATTCATTACTAATAAATAATAATTATTTAAAAACAGATATATGAATATATTTGAAATCAATAATGATATGAATAACGTATATTAAACTATGTAATTTTTTTAACGTAATTTATATGTATATTTCAATAATAATAATTTTCAAAAAATAAAAAAAATCCAGTTTTTCGATTTATATAAAATTTAGTCACTTAGATTATAAAAATCAAAATTATCAACCATTATTATATTATATTAAATATCTTTCTATCTTAAAAAAACATAATTATATTTATTCTTCTATATTCCATGTTAAATAATACAAAATACATTTATTATAGACACAAGTGATTAATATATTTAATATAAAGACTAAAATCAAAATGTTACAACACTAGTTACATCTTCAATTTTCAATAACTAACGCGTGCAAAATAGTTAATATCCAATAGATGACTCAGAAATTTTTCTATTTTAACATTAAATTGATGGCTAATAAATTTTATTCGCAAAATATCTAATTTAATTAAAGAATTTTACCACAGACCTAAGTATATCATCTATTTTAACATCAAATGAATGGTGGTTAACGTGCCTTACCAATTTTAACATTAAATTGATGGCTAATAAATTTTATTCGCAAAATATCTAATTTAATTAAAGAATTTTACCACAGACCTAAGTATATCATCGCAGATTTTATACTTTAAATTTTAACATCAAATGAATGGTGGTTAACGTGCCTTACCAAATTTGAAGTCAGTGCCACGTCACGTGGCAACGCCACTCCTAACTTGAAAATGACCATCGACCAGGTCAGCAGTGTGGGCACCAGCGGAGTTTGGGATGGTAGGTGCATTAAAACGGCTATGATGTAGTTTGGGAGGGAAAGAACGAATTTAAAAACCCATAAGTAGTTGTGGGCATGAATAAATGAATGGGCATTAAAACGATTATGATGTGGTTTGAGAAAGAGAATCGATTGAGAAAAGCATAGCCGTTGAGGACATGAAGAAATGGATAAGGATTGATGTTTTCCATTCATCGAGAGACGCAAGCAAGCCCATATACAGGTGCACATCTGAGTTACAGCTGATGGTTAATCTCTTGGCATCGAGAAGGAGAATTCAAAGGAAAATTCTGTAAATTGGTAGCATGGTGGTTCATTTCTTCCAGGTGATCGAGCTCGGCATAGGAGTTATGTCATCAAGCTTCGATTCCATTAATGGTATATATACATATCGATTATCTCTATTCATGAAAATAGATATGTAATTATCTTCATCAATTTTGTATACTGCTAATCGCTTGTGCATTCAAATTGAGCAGAATTCCGCTACACAGCAGTGCATAGAGGATGGTGGGTTGTTGTGTTCGGTTGGGCTGAGCAGAGCACAGTAGAATGCTATAGAGAACTGCATAGAGGGTGGTGGGTTGCTGAGCAGATCACAACAGACTGCTACAGAGCACGGCATAGAGGGCGGTGGGTTGTTGATTTTGTGCTGATGCAATGCACCTTGTGTATTTGTCCTCTTTCGTTTTTTATTTCTTCTTCTTTTTTCTTAGTCTGTGAATGCTTTAGCAATATGCATCGTTATTTCTCACTTCTTGCTCGTCGTATATTCATGGGCTTTTCTTTTATTTTATTTTTTTAATTGTTTAGATTTGTTTCTATCTGGGAGATGGGTGGTTGGCCTTCTTACTCCCTATAGCCATGGTTATTGTACATAGCACATATTGTGTAACTATTTATTTTGCACATCCCACATGCACTGTTTCTTTTGGGTATTTTTTTTGTGCGCGTGCAGGCTTAGAAAAGATTGCTGAAGAGCTCCAGTGGAAACGTTGGACTACCATAATGTTAATACTCAACTCCGAAGAATACTTATTCGAGGTATTTCTCATATACTTTACACTGAGCTCTACTCTAGTTTCTAAATAATTTATGTTGTATTTTCAATCAAAAATTAGGTAAGCTATTCTGGAAACCAAGTTACGAAAATAAATTAAAACCAAGCTATTCTGGAAACCAAGTTACGAAAATAAATTAAAACCATCTTCCTTTGTTGGATTCTCCCTCTTGGATGTTTTTTCACTGTTTTCTACTTGGATTCTTAACGAAAACCTAAGTAAGCTTCGCTCTCTCGTAAGCAAATTTTAAATCACCTTTCCCAACAGTATTCCACATTCGTGACTACTTGACATGGTATTCTCTCTCAATAAGTTCAGGCTTTATTTTAATTTTTTGATGAAAACCTTATATTCCATGGAGAGCCTGGAGATGATGAGCATGTCCCCGTATTGAGGCAACTTATGGGTGAAACAAGCATTCAAAATTCGAAACTGATTAAGAAAAAATAAAACCAAGACCGCACCACTATCATTTTTATAAGTTGTTAATTGTTATTGTAGAAACAATTCACATAATCAACGCCGAACGCCTTCCTAAGTAAAAGGATAAAAGCTCCATGGCTTCTGGTTCGGGGACAATAACCTTGTATGCTGATTCTTTCCTTCGTTTACGTTTTCGTCAGCGTATTGAGAATTTTGTTGATCCATTTCAATCTCCAAATATCAATACTTATGAAAGTAATCGTTATATTTGAAAGGTCAGTAATTAGATATACACAAATATTTTATATTTATTTGAGGCTGAATGATAAAATTGTATTGTGTTTTTTTTAACAATCAAGAAAGAGACCTTAAGAAAGTGCTATTTTATTAGAGGAAGAAACAGCATAGTTTCAACATATTTGTTTTTGTTTGTAATTTGGCTTTTTACAATCACTATGCAGATGAGATTTTATGGTGACATTTTACTCTGTTTAAAGTAAATGTTTATTCACGATCAGTTTGGGTAATTTTTTATTATAAAGTATTGTTATTTTTTTAGTCACAATTAAATTAAATTGTAAGTAATATTTATTATTGATATATTTAAATGATATTTTGTGCATTTGTATTAATTAGATTGGGGAGAAACAATATTTTGAGGAAATTTTATGAAGTAGATGTATTTTTGGGTTTTTAATTTTTAGAAATATATTTGAGATATATACTATATTTTCAGATTTAAAAAGAAAATTAAAGTTTATTCAAAGTAAATAAATAGTAGTTAGTAGACCGAAAATGATTATGAAAAATAGTATATTTTGATTGAAAATTTCAATTTTAATTTGATTTTATTTTGATGTAAATTTGTTTGTACTTTCTTATATATTGTACATATTAGCTTTCAATATTTTGGTGTATTTTTTCATATGAATTTTATAAAGTAAAGATTTTAATATTTTAGTGTATTTTAGATCAAAGAGGTAGAGAGGAAGATGAAAGATGATAAACGTGAAGATGGGAATGTGGGTAAATAGTGAGGATGGGAAAGTGGGGAAGAGATAGGAAGAGGAAGACAAGAGGAGAGAGTGAGTTAGTGGGTGTACATGTGTGTGAGAGAGAGGGAGAGAAGAAGATAGTGATATTAAGATGAAAGAAGATAAATGTGAAAAGGGAAATGTGGGTAGATAGTGAGAATGGGAAAGTGGGGAAGAGATAGGAAGAGGGAGACAAGAGGAGAGAGTGAGCAAGTCGGTCTATATGTGTGAGAGATTGAGGGAGAGAAGGAGATGAGTGATACGGTGAGAGATCTAGAAAAGGATAGCTCTAGTGGGAGAGAGAGGTAAAAAGAGAGATTAGTAGAGTGAGAAAGAGATGTCAAAGACAGAGGGGAAGATGGAGAAAAAGAGGGAGTAAGGGGAAGAGAGATGTGGGTAGGGAGGCAGAGAGATAAAGCTTGAGTTGGAATTTTTGAAAGACATATTAAGCAAGGTAAGTCAGGATAGTAGGAGAGGAAGTGAGAGGGACAAAGGTAATGAGATGGGCAGTGAGGAGAGAGAGAGGGAGGAGGAGAAAAGAGAGAGAGAGGGGGAGAGGGAAGGGGAGGAGGAGGGGGCAGCGAGTGAGAGGGAGGAGGAGGAGGAGGAAGGTGAGAGGGAGAGGGAGAGGTAGGGGAGGACGGGGAGGGGCAGGCGGAGGAGAGAGAGCTTGAGATGGAATTTTTGAAAGACATATTAAGCAAGGTAAGTAAGGATAGTAGGAGAGAAATTACGAGGGACAAAGGTAGAGAGATGGGCAGTGATGAGAGAGAGAGAGAGGGGGGGGGGGGGGGGGGGGTGTGGAGGGGGAGGTGGGAGAGAGGAAGACGGACGGGGAGGGGGCAGCGAGTGAGAAGGAGAGGGAGAGGGAGGGGGGAGAGAGGGAGAGGTAGGGGAGGAGGTGGAGGGGGGGGGGAGAGAGGGAGGCGGAGGAGAGAGAGAGGGAGAGAGAGGGAGAGGGATGGGGAGGGGTCAGCAAGTGAGAGGGAGGATGAGGAGGAGGAAGGTGAGAGGGAGCGGGAGAGGGAGGGGGGAGGGGGGGAGCGGGAGAGGGAGGGGGGAGGGGGGGAGCGGAAGAGGGAGAGGGGAGAGAGAGAAGGGGAGTAGGAGGGGGCAGCGAATGAGAGGGAGGGGGAGGTGGAGGGGGGTGAGAGGGAGAGGGAGGTAGAGAAAGAAGGAGGGAGGGGGAGGAGGAGGGGGAGGTGAGGGAGAGGGAGGCGACAGCGAGTGAGAGGAAGGAGGAGGAGGAGGGAGAGGGAGAGGGAGAGGGAGAGGGGAGAGAGGGAGAGGTTGGGGTGGAGGGGGAGGGAGAAGGGGAGCGGGAGAGAGGGAGGTGGAGGAGAGGGAGGCAGAGAGAGAAGGAGGGAGGAGGAGGAGGAGGGGGAGGGGAGAGAGAGGGAGGAGACAGCGAGTGAGAGGGGAGAGACAGAGGTGGAGGAGGATAAAGAGAGAGAGAGAGGGGGGGGGAGGGGGGAAAGGGTAGGAGGAGGGGGCAGCGAGTGAGAGGGAGGAGGAGGTGGAGGAAGGTGAGAGGGAGAGGGAGGGGGAGAGAGGGAGAGGGAGAGGTTGGGGGAGGTGGGGGAGAGGGAGAGGGATAGGGAGGGGGCAGCGACTGAGAGGGAGGAGAAGGAGGAGGAAGGTGAGAGGGAGAGGGAGGGGGGAGAGAGGGCGAGGTAGGGGAGGAGGTGGAGGGGGAGCGGGAGAGAGGGAGGAGGAGGAGAGAGAGAGGGGGGGAGGAGGAGAAAGAGAGAGAGAGAGAGGGGGGAGGGAGAGAGGGAGAGAGAGGGGCAGAGGGGAGAGAGAGGGAGAGGGCAGCGAGTGAGAGGGAGGATGAGGAGGGGGGAGAGAGGGAGAGGTAGGGGAGGAGGTGGAGGGGGAAGGTTAGAGGGAGAGGGATAGGGAGAGGGAGGTGGGAGAGAGGGAGAGGTAGGGGAGGAGGTGGAGGGGGAGGAGGAGGGTGAGAGCGGGAGGTAGAGAGAGAAGGAGGAAGGGGGAGGAGGAGGGGGATAGAGGGTGAGGGAGAGTGAGAGGGAGGGGGAGAGCGGAGAGAGAGAAAGGGAGGAGGAGGGTGCGATGACTGAGAGGGAGGAGGAGGAGGAGGAGGAGGAAGGTGATAATAACCTTCTTCATGACATTAACCTTTGTGGAAGGACAATGAGTCTCCAAACAATACAATGATAAGGTGAAAATATATAGGAAAAAAAGTCTGTGACCTTAATGACAATGTTGATCTATATTACAGTGAGACAATGACAAAAAAGTATAACAATGATGATGACAACATACAATGATATTGAAATAACTCTCTAGATATCAAATTGTTCAATTTACAAATGTCATTGTGAACTAACTTTGGTGGGCCCTAAAAGACCTGATATGTTAAATACTAAGTTGCACGAAGTGCTGATACCTTTGGAAGTTTATGAAATGGGTATGGTTGGAAATGTGACCGCCAAAAAATGGAAATGTTATATATAATTCTTTTAAAAATAATTTAAAACACAACTTGCGTGTAAAATCCGGTCTATGTTAACTCTCATAAATCATTAAATCATTTGAAATCCAATATTATCATTTATAAAGGAGGTTGTTCATCAAGATTATAATATTAACCTATACACATGAGGCTTTACATCTAAAATTATCTTTTATACATGGTTATATGTGCTGAAAATGAGGCATAACATATGGTAATGACAAGTACAATTAAATATATTATAATCTTAATCGTCATCTTCATTAACAAAATTAGAACATGTGAATTTTTAAGAGCGTGGATTGATTAGATATAGATTAGTGTGTGGAGTTATTACACATAAAATTTAGTGCTATATTGAATCTATTTTGGCCATAGAAGGGCCCCACAACCTTCTTCGGTGCTTGAGTGAGCCCGCAGAAGAAAAAAAGTCATGGAAATGGGTCCAAATTAGTCGAAAATGGGGCAGAATTGGGATGAAACTCCATAGAAACCTATCAACGATGTTTCATTGGAATTTCCAAATCAGGAAACTCCACCCAAATGTTTCAGCTTCATTTTAGTGGCGTTTTGGTGGTGTTTCAGTGTTTCGATGATTTTCGGGTACGAAGAGTCAAGACGCCACCTCGGGGGCCGTTTCTTACAACACAGGTTAAATACATCTCATTATGGATGTGCTTTGTGTCTCAAATAAAAAATTAATAAATATCCAATAGAAGAATAATTTGGATGGGTTTTCCCCTTTGTAGGGTTTTGCTGAGGTTCTAACAAAAATATTGATGTCTCTTTTGTGCATGCTTTTCTTCTAATGTTCGTTTATGTTTCGTTGTTATGTTGAATTTATTGTTCTTTCTACACAATTGCTGATAATTGAATATGTTGTGTGGTGAATGTTTAAAAATTCAATTATCAATATAAAATAATAATCTAGACCTAAAAAATAAATAGTTGAGTCACTATTTATCAATTATAAACCGAGTGATTATATTACTCATATTTACATAAATCTGAAATCATTGTTTTGTTTCATGTTGTTTCCATTTTCTCATTACCATTTGAAAATGAATGTACATTATTGCATCACACTTTGGTGTTTTTAGTTTATTCCATAAGTGTAGCTTATATGTTTCCTCAATAATCCATTAAAATAGATCAATAATGCATTCATTTCATCCATTGTGCAACAAAAATGAATTTGGACGAGATTTTATAGAAAAAGTTTGATTGGGTTAGTTTTATGGAAGAGAAGTGTGTATTTTTTTTTTAGTGGAAGCATAGAAAGATTTAGGATGAATAGGAGCATCTTTTGCTTCACAGTCGAGATGGAAAGTTCCACTCATGAAATTCTCTTCAAATAAATTAAAACACAAACCTTGATCATGAGGTTACAATTGGTGTGAGACATGTCCATATATGAGTCATGTCTTACATACAAGTGTTATCCATGAGAAACATGTGGAACATATATGGGATTAAGCTTACACATGTTTGAAAGATGGAGGCTCTCTGATTACTTATTATCTTTCCCTCTTCATATCCTAGTTTTACAAGGTGAACCCATTCCGTATGTTCATGTGATGAAACTGTTGGGAAAGGAATAAAACTACGTGTCTCCTGGATTCAACTTACATCAAATATTATTTCGATGAACATTAGGTCATCATAAAGAGGAAGGGCAGGTTGTGAAATATTTGGAAACTACTTATATCTAGTGTAAATTTGGATATCTAGTTGGTATTTAATTTTCATCATGTCTATTGAATCCATAAAATATGAAATCAACATGAAGATGACCCCAAGAGAGTATGGGAATGAAAATACACAAATACAATATTAATAACTTGATATATAGTTTTGTTGTTGAATTTTTCAAAGAATAGAGGAGGAAAATATCAAATAGGATACCTAAAATAATTTGAAATAAAATATAATAAAAATATATGACTAACTTTAACATTGATTTCACTTTGAAATTTCACTAACAATATGCTTTTGAAAATCTACTGTAAGTGTTAGTTTCTAATTTCTTAATTAGATAATTTCTTCCTGAAAAGGATAAAAAGTTAAAAAATGATAGCATGTTAGAATATCATTTTACATAATCATTTACTTTCATAGATATGTTTACATAATCATTGTTATGGTCGTAAAAAATTCTAAAGTAAATTAATGATTTTATAGTTGGAATCAAAGTTAGGAAGCTAATGAAGTGCTGAGACAATGAGTAATATTTTTCCATTTAAAATATTGAGAATGTATGAGGCGGGTTGTTATAGCACACAACACAAGTTCAATTCCCTTCGGGGTGATGTATCTGGACATGTTGATAAAGATAGAGTTAAAAAGAAAAAAAAAAGAGAAAATGAAAGGTACTGCCAAACCTATAATAATAATAATAGTAATATTAGATACAAATTTTCATTAGTGTATAAACATCTCTACTCTAATACATTCATGACTAATAAATAATAATTATTTAAAAACAGATATATGAATATATTTGAAATCAATAATGATATGAATAACGTACATTAAACTATGTGATTTTTTTAATGTGATTTATATGTATATTTCAATAATAATAATTTTCAAAAAATAAAAAAAATCCAGTTTTTTGATCTATATAAAATTTAGTCACTTAGATTATAAAAATCAAAATTATCAACTGTTATTATATTATATTAAATATCTTTATATCTTAAAAAAGCATAATTATATTTATTCTTCTATATTCCATGTTAAATAATACAAAATACCTTTATTATAGACACAAGTGATTAATATATCTAATATAAAGACTAAAATCAAAGTGTTACAACACTAGTTACATCCTTAATTTCTACTCTAAGTGTTAATTTCTAATTTCTTAATTAGATCATTTCTTCCTGAAAAGGATAAAAAGTTTTCTTGATTGGATAATTTATTCCTGAAAAAAGAGAAAAAGTTAAAAAATGATAGCATGTTAGAATATCATTTTGATTGGATTCTAACTAGTTGCTCCAATTACCAATTTAGATTATTTGTGAGAGTTAGACAATAGTTGAAACTCCTAATCATGTTTTACAGCTCACATTAACCTTACTTTCCTAGATATCTTTACCAATTTAGATTATTTGTGAGAGTTAGACAATAGTTGAAACTCCTAGTCATGTTTTATAGCTCACATTAACCTTACTTTCCTAGATATCTTTACATAATCATTTACTTTCATAGATATTTTTACATAATCATTGTTATGGTCGTAAAAAATTGTAAAGTAAATGAATGATTTTATAGTTGGAATCAAAGTTAGGAACCTAATGAAGGGCTGAGACAATGAGTAATATTTTTCCATTTAAAATATTGAGAATGTATGAGGCAGGTTGTTATAGCACTCATCACAAGTTCAATTCCCTTTGGGGTGATGTATTTGTACATGTTGATAAAGATAGAGTTAAAAAGAAAAAAAAGAGAAAATGAAAGGTATTGCCAAACTTATAATAATAATAATAATAGTTATATTAGATACAACTTTTCATTAAAGTATAAACATCTCTACTCTAAAACATTCATGACTAATAAATAATAATTATTTAAAAACAGATATATGAATATATTTGAAATCAATAATAATATGAATAACGTATATTAAACTATGTAATTTTTTTAATGTAATTTATATGTATATTTCAATAATAATAATTTTCAAAAAAAAAAAAAAAAATCCAGTTTTTTGATCTATATAAAATTTAGTCACTTAGATTATAAAAATCAAAATTATCAACCATTATTATATTATATTAAACATCTTTATATCTTAAAAAAACATAATTATATTTATTCTTCTATATTCCATGTTAAATAATACAAAATACCTTTGTTATAGACACAAGTGATTAATATATTTAATATAAAGAATAAAATCAAAGTGTTACAACACTAGTTACATCCTTAATTTTCAATAACTAACGGGTGCAAAACAGTTAATATTCAATGGATGGCTCAGAAATTTTACTATTTTAACATTAAATTGATGGCTAATAAATTTTATTCGCAAAATATCTAATTTAATTAAAGAATTTTACCACAGACCTAAGTATATCATCGCAGATTTTATAATTTAAATTTTAACATCGAATGAACAATGAATGGTGGTGAACGTGACTTACCAAATTTGAAGTCAACGCCACTCCTAACTTGGGATGGCAGGTGCATTAAAACGGCTATGATGTAGTTTGGGAGGGAAAGAACGAATTTAAAAAACCATAGCCGTTGTGGGTATGAATAAATGAATGGGCATTAAAACGATTATGATGTGGTTTGTGAAAGTCAATTGAGAAAAGCTTAGCCGTTGAGGACAGGAAGAAATGGATAAGGATTGATGTTTTCCATTCATCCAGAGACGGAAGCAAGCCCATATACAGGTGCACATCTAAGTTACAGCTGATGGTTAATCTCTTGACATCGAGAAGGAGAATGCAAAGCCTTTGTGACTCCAATGCGAATGGAGTACATAGAATCCTCACAATCCCCACCATGCATGTCGAAGCAATTCAAAGTAAATTTCTGTAAATTGGTAGCATGGTGGTTCATTTCGTCCAGGCGATCGAGCTCGGAATAGGAGTTATGTCATCAAGCTCCGATTCCATTAATGGTATATCTACATATGGATTATCTCTATTCATGAAAATAGATATGTATTTATCTTCATCAATTTTGTATACTGCTAATCGCTTCTGCATTCAAACTGAGCAGAATTCCACTACACAGCAGTGCATAGAGGATGGTGGGTTGTTGTGTTCGGTTGGGCTGAGCAGAGCACAGTAGAATGCTATAGAGAACTGCATAGAGGGTGGTGGGTTGCTGAGCAGAGCACAACAGACTGCTACAGAGCACGGCATAGAGGGCGGTGGGTTGTTGATTTTGTGCTGATGCAGTGCACCTTGTGTATTTGTCCTTTTTCGTTTTTTATTTCTTATTTTTTTTTCTTAGTCTGTGAATGCCTTAGCAATATCCATCGTTATTTCTCACTTCTTGCTCGTAGTATATTCCTGGGCTTTTCTTTTATTTTCTTTTTTTTAATTGTTTAGATTTGTTTCTGTCTGGGAGATGGGTGGTTGGCCTTCTTACTCCCTACCGCCATGGTTATTGTACATAGCACATATTGTGTAACTGTTTATTTTGCACATCCCACATGCACTGTTTCTTTTGGGTATATTTTTTTGTGCGCGTGCAGGCTTTGAAAAGATCGCTGAAGAGCTCCAGTGGAAACGTTGGACTACCATAATGTTAATACTCAACTCTGAAGAATACTTATTCGAGGTATTTCTCATATACTTTACACTGAGCTCTACTCTAGTTTCTAAATAATTTATGTTGTATTTTCAATAAAAAATTAGGTAAGCTATTCTGGAAACCAAGTTACGAAAATAAATTAAAACCATCTTTCTTTGTTGGATTCTCCCTCTTGAATGTTTTTTCAATGTTTTCTACTTGGATTCTTAACGAAAACCTAAGTAAGCTTCGCTCTCTCGTAAGCAAATTTTAAATCACCTTTCCCAACAGTATTCCACATTCTCGACTACTTGACATGATATTCTCTCTCAATAAGTTCAGGCTTTATTTTAATTTTTTGATGAAAACCTTATATTCCATGGAGAGCCTAGAGATGATGAGCATGTCCCCGTATTGAGGCAACTTATGGGTGAAACAAGCATTCAAAAGTCGAAACTGATTAAGAAAAAATAAAACCAAGACCGCACCGCTATCATTTCTATAAGTTGTTAATTGTTATTGTAAAAACAATTCACATAATCAACGCCGAACGCCTTCCTAAGGATAAAAGCTCCACGGCTTCTGGTTCGGGGACAATAACCTTGTATGCTGATTCTTTCTTTCGTTTACGTTTTCGTCAGCTTATTGAGAATTTTGTTGATCCATTTCAATCTTCAAATATCAATACTTATTAAAGTAATCGTTATATTTGAAAGGTCAGTAATTAGATATACACAAATATTTTATATTTTTTTGAGGCTGGATGATAAAATTGTATTGTGTTTTTTTTAACAATCAAGAAAGTGACCTTAAGAAAGTGCTATTTTATTAGAGAAAGAAACAGCGTAGTTTCAACATATTTGCTTTTGTTTGTAATTTAGCTTTTCACAATCACTATGCAATGAGATTTTATGGTGAGATCTTACTTTGTTCAAAGTAAATGTTTATTCACGATCAGTTTGGGTAATTTTTTATTATAAAGTATTCTTATTTTTCTAGTCACAATTAAATTAAATTGTAAGTAATATATATATATATATATATATATATATATATATATATATATATATATATATGTGTGTGTGTATATAATTCTTTTAAAAATAAGTTAAAACACAAATTGCAAGAAAAAAAGAATGAGACATGTAAAACCCAGTCTATGTTAACTCTCATAAATCATTAAATCATTTGAAATCCAATATTATGTTGTACATCCAAGATTATAATATTAACCTATACACATGAGGCTTTACATCTAAAATTATCTTTTATACATGGTTATATGTGCTGAAAATGAGGCATAACATATGGTAATGACAAGTACAATTAAATATATTATAATCCTAATCGTCATCTTCATTAACAAAATTAGAACAAGTGAATTTTTAAGAGCGTGGAATGATTAGAGATAGATTAGTGTGTGGAGTTATTACACATAAAATTTAGTGCTATATTGAATCTATTTTAGCCATAGAAGGGCCCCACAACCTTCTTCGGTGCTTGAGTGAGCCCGCAAAAGGAAAAAAGTCATGGAAATGGGTCAAAATTAGTAGAAAATGGGGCAAAATTGGGATGAAACTCCATAGAAACCTATCAACGATGTTTCATTGGAATTTCCAAATCAGGAAACTCCACCCAAATGTTTCAGCTTCATTTCAGTGGTGTTTTAGTGGCGTTTCAGTGTTGCAATGAGTTTCCGGTACGAAGAGTCAAGACGCCACCTCGGGGGTTGTTTCTTACAACACAGGTTAAATGCATCTCATTATGGATGTGCTTTGTGTCTCAAATAAAAAATTAATGAATATCCAATAGAAGAATAATTTGGATGGGTTTTCCCCTTTGTAGGGTTTTGCTGAGGTTCTGACAAAAATATTGGAGTCTCTTTTGTGCATGCTTTTCTTCTAATGTTCGTTTATGTTTCATTGTAATGTTGAAGTTATTGTTCTTTCTACACAATTGCTAATAATTGAATATGTTGTGGGGTGAATGTTTAAAAATTCAATTATCAATAGAAAATAATAATCTATACCTAAAAAATAAACAGTTGAGTCACTATTTATCAATTATACACCAAGTGATTATATTACTCGTATTTACATAAATCTAAAATCATTGTTTTGTTTCATGTTGTTTCCATTTTCTCATTACCATTTGAAAATGAATGTACATTATTGCATCACACTTTGGCGTTTTCAATTTATTCCATAAGTGTAGCTTATATGTTTCCTCAACAATCCATTAAAATAGATCAATAATGCATTCATTTCATCCATTGTGCAAAAAAAATGAATTTTGAAGAGATTTTATAGAAAAAGTTTGATTGGGTTAGTTTTATGGAAGAGAAGTGTGTATGTGTTTTTTATTGGAGGCATAGAAAGATTTAGGATGAATAGGAGCATCTTTTGCTTCATAGTTGGGATGGAAAGTTCCACTGATGAAACTGTATTCAAATAAATTAAAACACAAACCTTGATCATGAGGTTACAATTGTTGTGATACATGTCCATCTATGATTCATGTCTTACATACAAGTGTTATCCATGAGAAACATGTGGAACATATATGGGATTAAGCTTACACATGTTTGAAAGATGGAGGCTCTCTGATTATTTATTATCTTTCCCTCTTCATATCCTATTTTTACAAGGTGAACCCATTCCGTATGTTCATGCGATGAAACTGTTGGGAAAGGAATAAAGCTATGTGTCTCTTGGATTCAATTTACATAAAATATTATTTCGATGAACATTAGGTCATCATAAAGAGGAAGGTCGGGTTGTGAAATATTTGGAAACTACTTATATCTAGTGTAAATTTGGATATCTAGTTGGTATTTAATTTTCATCATATCGATTGAATCCATAAAATATGAAATCAACATGAAGATGACCCCAAGAGAGTATGGGAATGAAAATACACCTTATAAAATATACAAATACAATATTAATAACTTGATATATAGTTTTGTTGTTGAATTTTTCGAAGAATAGAGGAGGAAAATATCAAATAGGATACCTAAAAAAATTTAAAATAAAATATAATAAAAATATATGACTAACTTTAACATTGATTTCACTTTGAAATTTCACTAACAATATGCTTTTGAAAATCTACTGTAAGTATTAGTTTCTAATTTCTTAATTAGATCATTTCTTCCTGAAAAGGATAAAAAGTTTTCTTGATTAGATAATTTATTCCTGAAAAAGATTAAAAGTTAAAAAATGATAGCATGTTAGAATATCATTTTGATTGGATTCTAACTAGTTGCTCCAATTACCAATTTAGATTATTTATGAGAGTTATACAATAGTTGAAATTTCACTAACAATATGCTTTTGAAAATCTACTATAAGTGTTAGTTTCTAATTTCTTAATTAGATCATTTCTTCCTGAAAAGGATAAAAAGTTTTATTGATTAGATAATTTATTCCTGAAAAAGATAAAAAGTTAAAAAATGATAGCATGTTAGAATATCATTTTACATAATCATTTACTTTCATAGATATGTTTACATAATCATTGTTATGGTCGTAAAAAATTCTAAAGTAAATTAATGATTTTATTGTTGGAATCAAAGTTAGGAAGCTAATGAAGCGCTGAGACAATGAGTAATATTTTTCCATTTAAAATATTGAGAATGTATGAGGCGGGTTGTTATAGCACTCAACACAAGTTCAATTCCCTTCGGGGTGATGTATCTGGACATGTTGATAAAGATAGAGTTAAATTTTTTTAATGTAATTTATATGTATATTTCAATAATAATAATTTTCAAAAAATAAAAAAATCCAGCTTTTTGATCTATATAAAATTTAGTCACTTAGATTATAAAATCAAAATTATCAACTGTTATTATAATATATTAAATATCTTTATATCTTAAAAAAACATAATTATATTTATTCTTCTATATTCCATGTTAAATAATACAAAATACCTTTACTATAGACACAAGTGATTAATATATTTAATATAAAGACTAAAATCAAAGTGTTACAACACTAGTTACATCCTTAATTTTCAATAACTAACACGTGCAAAATAGTTAATATCCAATGGATGGCTCAGAAATTTTACTATTTTAACATTAAATTGATGGCTAATAAATTTTATTCGCAAAATATCTAATTTAATTAAAGAATTTTACCACAGACCTAAGTATATCATCGCAGATTTTATAATTTAAATTTTAACATCAAATGAATGGTGGTTAACGTGCCTTAACCAATTTGAAGTCAGTGCCACGTCGCGTGGCAACGCCACTCCTAACTCGAAAATTACCATCGACCAGGTCAGCATTGTGGGCACCAGCGGAGTTTGGGATGGCAGGTGCATTAAAACGGCTATGATGTAGTTTGGGAGGGAAAGAACGGATTTAAAAAACCATAGCCGTTGTGGGCATGAATAAATGAATGGGCATTAAAACGATTATGATGTGGTTTGGGAAAGTCAATTGAGAAAAGCATAGCCGTTGAGGACATGAAGAAATGGATAAGAATTGATGTTTTCCATTCATCCAGAGACGCAAGCAAGCCCATATACAGGTGCACATCTGAGTTACAGCTGATGGTTAATCTCTTGGCATCGAGAAGGAGAATGCAACGCCTTTGTGACTCCAATGCGAATGGAGTACATAGAATCCTCACAATCCCCACCATGCATGTCGAAGCAATTCAAAGGAAATTTCTGTAAATTGGTAGCATGGTGGTTCATTTCGTCCAGGTGATCGAGCTCGGCATAGGAGTTATGTCATCAAGCTCTGATTCCATTAATGGTATATATACATATGGATTATCTCTATTTATGAAAACAGAGATGTATTTATCTTCATCAATTTTGTATAATGCTAATCGCTTCTGCATTCAAACTGAGCAGAATTCCGCTACACAGCAGTGCATAGAGGATGGTGGGTTGTTGTGTTCGGTTGGGCTGAGCAGAGGACAGTAGAATGCTATAGAGAACTGCATAGAGGGCGGTGGGTTGCTGAGCAGAGCACAACAGACTGCTACAGAGCACGGCATAGAGGGCGGTGGGTTGTTGATTTTGTGCTGATGCAGTGCACCTTGTGTATTTGTCCTTTTTCATTTTTTATTTATTCTTCTTTTTTCTTAGTCTGTGAATGCTTTAGCAATATCCATCGTTATTTCTCACTTCTTGATCGTAGTATATTCCTGGGCTTTTCTTTTATTTTCTTTTTTTTAATTGTTTAGATTTGTTTTTGTTTGGGAGATGGGTGGTTGGCCTTCTTACTCCCTATAGCCATGGTTATTGTACATAGCACATATTGTGTAACTGTTTATTTTGCACATCCCACATGCACTGTTTCTTTTGGGTATAATTTTTTTGTGCGCGTGCAGTTTTAGAAAAGATTGCTGAAGAGCTCCAGTGGAAACGTTGGACTACCATAATGTTAATACTCAACTTAAGAATACTTATTCGAAGTATTTCTCATATACTTTACACTGAGCTCTACTCTAGTTTCTAAATAATTTATGTTGTATTTTCAATCAAAAATTAGGTAAGCTATTCTGGAAACCAATTTACGAAAATAAATTAAAACCATCTTCCTTTGTTGGATTCTCCCTCTTGAATGTTTTTTCACGCTTTTCTACTTGGATTCTTAAGGAAAACCTAAGTAAGCTTCGCTCTCTCGTAAGCAAATTTTAAATCACCTTTCCCAACAGTATTCCACATTCGCGACTACTTGACATGATATTCTCTCTCAATAAGTTCAGGCTTTATTTTAATTTTTTGATAAAAAACCTTATATTCCATGGAGAGCCTGGAGATGATGAGCATGTCCCTGTATTGAGGCAACTTATGGGTGAAACAAGCATTCAAAAGTCGAAACTGATTAAGAAAAAATAAAACCAACACCGCACCACTATCATTTTTATAAGTTGTTAATTGTTATTGTAGAAACAATTCCAACAAGGGGTGTTGCGAAGCAACAAGTCCCTGCCCCAGTCAAAGTAGTTGTTCGACGATTTGTAGAATAACTGTTTCATGGCCCTGCTTGTTAGGTGGTACTTTGAAACTTCTGAAAAGCAGTGGCTTGATGTCTGAAAATTCTCTGGTACCTGGGCAGGGTACATACCAGAGGTATATCTTTTTTGAAACTGTTTGGTCATGATAGATATTGATTCGACGATATGGAAGATATTGAAAGGCAATTCCCTGACCACAACAGAGCTTTCACACTTCGAAGAGGCGCTAGAAGCATAGGCCCTGTCAGTGATTAGAAATAGAAGTAGCCGAAGCAGAGCACGTTTACTCAGCAAAAGCAATTGATAATGCCAATTGATAAAAAATACAAAAAAATGGAATTATATTACAACTTCAGCAACTTTGGCTCTTTGACCAAGTGAATAATTTAAAATAATTTATAAATGGCATTTTGATAAAAAAAATACCAAAAAAAATGGAATTAGATTATAAATTACGGTACCAGTTGGCAGTGCTCATCAGAGACTTGAATATTCAGATATTTTTAATTACGTCAACGAACCCCAGGTGGTGTATTTTCCAAGGAGCTGGTGTATTTGCCAAGAACCCCAGATTGTATTACCGCAACTATTTATTACATGTCTTTAAAAGTTGACGTCCAAATCATTCTCTATCAGTGGTTTCATTTTTTTCAATGCCCAACTTGATAATAAAGAATTACATGCACGTTTATGAAATTTTCTTTGCATTCACAATTGGTGCACAGAGTCCATGATACATGCAGCTATGCAGCTTACTAATGATGCATGATACCACGTGCCCAGGAATACATGCAGCTTCCTGATGATACACGATACCACCTGCCTAGGAATGGGGTGGTATGTTACAAGTGTCTGAATTCATTATTCGCATTCATTCCTGACAAAACATTTGAACGCCATACTTGTTACAAGGGTTTCAAGGTATCCACATGCTGAGAAGAAACGAATGATCAGACAGCAAAATACGACAAGACCCAGTATTAACTTGTATACAGACCATTACAAGGGATTCCATTGTTTTTACTGACATGTGTTTTCATGGCAAACAGTTTGAAGATGAAGTTGGCTCTTGGAATTTTCATGGTCATGGCGCTGATAACTGCAGTTGCTGCATAGAACGAGGGATTACAAATTGGTCGCTTCTTGGTTGAAGATGGTAATGAAGAAGGCAGGAAAGCACAGACATGCAACAAAAATCCATACGTTTGTTTTGCTAAGAACTCTGTTGCTGTGGGGCATAATTGTTGCAATAATAAGTGTGTAAATGTACTTACAAACAGTAACAACTGTGGGAACTGCAATGTTAAATGTCAGTTTGCCTCTAGCTGTTGCAATGGTAAGTGTGCTAATCTCGCATATGATGCCCAAAACTGTGGGACATGCGGCAACAAATGCAAGCAAGGAGTTTGATGTGTTTATGGAATGTGAAATTATGCTTAGGGTTTCAAAATCCAACCAGTTCAATAAGAAGGAACAATCACAATCTGCATGTCTGGTCTGAATTAATTTTCCTATAGGCTCCTCTTGTTTCAGAAATTTGCTGCTCAAATAGTTTGGAATAATCGTACCTTAGTTGTATAATTTGGCATAGAATAACTTGGAGGATGGAGTTTTTAATCTGCATATGTATGTTGTGCACTGTAACTGTTACTTATATGGTAGTTGTTTGTTAATTTAAGTGGCCTACAATAAATAATGCTGCTGCATAGGTTCCAGGTTTTAATTTCATGGATACGTTAATGTTGTTGCCACCTGAAACGAGGGAGTCTACAGAATGCAATGACTCTACATGCATGAATTTTTATTAATGCTTAGATTTATGAACTGGTTGTTTTGAATTTATTTATGGTGATTGTAAATATGATTGGTTGAAAAAAAATGAGAAGTATATGACCTTTTGGTGCTTGCATAAATCAGATCTTGATCTGGTGATACTATATATTAGGATGAATATATATCTATGTTAGTAACAGGTCTGGTTAGTATTAAAGGTCAGTGATACCGTTAGAATGATTGACCGGTGTTTAAATAATCATAATGCTCTTACTGCCATTTTCTGAGATCAAAGGGCGTTGTGGCTATGAACCCTTCTATTCTCAGGACGAGATGAATCAACGGAAGATGGTGTGGAATCATCAAAACTGCGTGATTGATTCTCCACAGCCAACATTGTGCATTGGAGAACCCGGAACACAACGAAGCCATAAGCCCAGGGTCACGTGAGCGCACCTAGAGGAGCAGCCAGGATGACTTAAAGCCAGGCCTGAAAAGTAAGCTGATGATCATACTCATGAACCACTGTTATTAATTTTTTTTTAATGTTTAAATCTCTTTGTTGTGCTCCTTAACACTGTAATTTCATTAAAATGTTGTTTTTGTGCTCTTTTAACACTGTGATTTTGTTAAAACGTACACTGTGATTTTGTTAAAATGTTATTGCTTGTAACAAGTTTAACATACAAGTTTAAGAGGAGTACAAGCTTTTCAAGAACCGAACCAGGAACACAACGAACCCAGAAGCCAAGCGAGAGGCATAGGGCCCTGGGAGCACATCGAGAGGAGAAACTAGGATCAAGATTGTGTTTATGGAAGATTATTAAACACAGGTAAAAAAAATAGACATTCATGTATCTAACCAAATTAGAGCAGCAGTTTACAACATTAAGAAGAGTAAAATTAGAGCAACAGTTTACAGCATTAAGAAGAGAATATACGTAAAACATCATTAATAAGTGCATATATGTAAAAAATCAGAGGATTTTAGAGTTCAATTACCAGTTTCTTCCACTTTGAGTGAATTTCAGAGTTATGTCTAATAGCATAGAAGAATTATATATGTAGCATAGAAGAAGTGTATATGTAAAAAATGAGGAGTTTAGAGCTCAATTACCGGTTGCTTCTTCTTGAGGAGTGAATTTCAGAGTATCAGAGTTAGCTCTACAGGCATAAGCCAAGGCCCAGATAGGGAGCTTAGCATCTGTGGAAATGGCGCGCTAGCTGGCTGCTGGTAGCAAAGATCCAGAGCCCCTTGGAACACAAAATTCGCCCCCGCTTTGGGTTATTTAAGAAGCCGCCGTGTGAGATAGAAACGTTGTAGTGATGTGAGAGGTTGTAGTTAGGTGACACAGATGGTCTGTAGATGTCGGAAGCCTGGCATATGGCTCACATGCGAACAAGTTGGACAAGTCGTTACACGATACCTGTAACTATAACTATTAGGTCTAGTCGGTTATGAGATAAGTCGGTCACAAGTTTGGACGAGTTTAATAAACAAGATTTGTAACAAACATTAAATGTCAGCGAAGTAATGCTAGAATTACTTCACTTGATCTCATATGCTCATACATGGTAATGCCAATGCCCTGCACTTCCGTTGCACTTACCCTAAGTTTGGAAAGGTCTGGCCTCGATATGAGGCCAAATAAGACCTCCGAATTGTTGATTGGCTCTTACAAGCGGCAGGGATTAAAAAAAATGATCTAAATTAAAAAACATTGGGATAAATTGAGTTTATAAGCTTCGGTTAACGTGCAAGACTAATGAAAAGATCCATTTCGATTACAATAGTCCCTGCTATGCCGCAGGCGACAGGGACTAATAATCAACGCCAAACGCCTTCCTAAGTAAAAGGATAAAAGCTCCATGGCTTCTGGTTCGGGGACAATAACCTTGTATGCTGATTCTTTCCTTCGTTTACGTTTTCGTCAGCTTATTGAGAATTTTGTTGATCCATTTCAATCTCCAAATATCAATACTTATTAAAGTAATTATATTTGAAAGGTCAGTAATTAGATATACACAAATATCTTATATTTATTTGAGGTCGGATGATAAAATTGTATTGTGTTTTTTTAACAATCAATAATAGCAAGGACTCTTAAGAAAGTGCTATTTTATTAGAGGAAGAAACAACATAGTTTCAACACATTTGTTTTTGTTTGTAATTTGGCTTTTCACAATCACTATGCAATGAGATTTTATGGTGAGATCTTACTCTGTTTAAAGTAAATGTTTATTCACGATCAGTTTGGGTAATTTTTTATTATAAAGTATTGTTATTTTTTTAGTCACAATTAAATTAAATTGTAATTAATATTTATTATTGATATATTTAATGATATTTTGTGCATTTGTAATAATTAGACTTGGGAGAAACAATATTTTCGAGGGAAATTTCATTGAATTGTTTTCAATATGAAGTTAGATGGTATTCAAGTTTTTAATTTTTAGAAATATATTTGAGATATATACTATATTTTCAGATTTAAAAATAATATTAAAGTTTATTCAAATTAAATAAATAGTAGTTAGTAGACCCAAAATGATTATGAAAAATAGTATATTTTGATTGAAAATTTCAATTTTAATTTGATTTTATTCTGATGTAAATTTGTTTGTACTTTCTTATATATTGTACATATTAGGTTTCAATATTTTGGTGTATTTTTTCATATGAATTTTATAAAGTAAAGATTTTAATATTTTAGTGTATTTTAGAGCAAAGAGGTAGAGAGGAAGATGAAAGAAGATAAATGTGAAGATGGGAATGTGGGGTAAATAGTGAGGATGGGAAAGTGGGGTGAGATAGGAAGAGGAAGACAAGAGAGAGAGTGAGTTAGTGGGTGTACATGTGTGTGAGAGAGAGGGAGAAAGGAGATAGTGAGACAAGATGAAAGAAGATTAATGAAGAGGGAAATGTGGGTAGATATGAGAATGGGAAAGGGAAGAGATAGGAAGAGGGAGACAAGAGGAGAGAGTGAGCAAGCTCAACACACAGGTGAGAGATTGAGGAGAGAAGGAGATGAGTGATAGTGAGAGATGTAGAAAAGGATAGCCTAGGGAGAGAGGTAAAAGAGGAGATTAGTAGAGGAGAAAGAGATGTCAAAGACAGAGGGGAAGATGGAGAAAAAGAGGGAGTGAGGGGCAGAGAGATGTGGGTAGGGAGGCAGAGAGATAGATCTTGAGATGGAATTTTTGAAAGACATATTAAGCAAGGTAAGTAAGGAGAGTAGGAGAGGAAGTGGGAGGGGCAAAGGTAGATAGATGGGCACTGAGGAGAGAGAGAGGGAGAGAGAGAGGGAGGAGGAGAAAGAGAGAGAGAGAGGGGGAGAGGGAAGGGGAGGAGGAGGGGGCAGCGAGTGAGAGGGAGGAGGAGGCGGAGGAAGGTGAGAGGGAGAGGGAGAGGTAGGGGAAGACGGGGAGGGGCAGGCGGAGGAGAGAGAGCTTGAGATGGAAATTTTGAAAGACATATTAAGCAAGGTAAGTAAGGATAGTAGGAGAGGAAGTGAGAGGGACAAAGGTAGAGAGATGGGCAGTGAGGAGAGAGAGAGAGAGGGGGGGTGTGGAGGGGGAGGTGGGAGAGAGGGAGAGGGATGGGGAGGGGGCAGCGAGTGAGAGGGAGGAGGAGGAGGAGGAGGAGGAAGGTGAGAGGGAGAGGGAAAGGGAGGGGGGTGAGAGGGAGAGGGAAAGGGAGGGGGGTGAGAGGGAGAGGGAAAGGGAGGGAGGTGGAGGAGAGAGAGAGGGAGAGAGAGGGGGAGAGGGGAGAGAGAAGGAGAGGGATGGGGATGGGTCAACGAGTGAGATGGAGGATGAGGAGGAGGAAGGTTAGAGGGAGAAGGAGAGGGAGAGGGACGGGGAAGAGAGGGAGAAGTAGGGGAGGAGGAGAGAGGGAGGAAGAGGGGAGAGAGAGAGAGAGAGGGGGGCAGGGAGAGAGAGAGAGAGAGGGGGGGGGGGGAGAGGGGAGAGAGAGAAGGGGAGTAGGAGGGGGCGGCGAATGAGACGGAGGGGGAGAGGGGAGAGAGGTGAGAGGGAGAGGGAGGCAGAGAAAGAAGGAGGGAGGGGGAGGAGGAGGGGGAGGTGAGGGGGAGGGAGGCGACAGCGAGTGAGAGGAAGGAGGAGGAGGAGGGAGAGGGAGAGGGGAGAGAGGGAGGAGGAGGTGGAGGAAGGTGAGAGGGAGAGGGAGAGGTTGGGGGAGGTGGGGGAGAGGGATAAGGACGGGGAGGGGGCAGCGAGTGAGAGGGAGGAGGAGGAGGAGGAAGGTCAGAGGGAGAGGGAGGGCGGAGAGAGGGAGAGGTAGGGGAGGAGGTGGAGGGGGAGCGGGAGAGAGGTAGGCGGTGGAGAGAGAGAGGGGGGGAGGAGGAGAAAGAGAGAGAGAGAGAAGCGGGAGGGGGAGAGGGAGAGAGAGGGGGGGAGAGGGAGAGGGACGGGGAGAGGGCAGCGAGTGAGAGGGAGAATGAGGAGGGGGGAGAGAGGGAGAGGTAGGGGAGGAGGTGGAGGGGGAAGGTTAGAGGGAGATAGATAGGGAGAGGGAGGTGGGAGAGAGGGAAAGGTAGGGGAGGAGGTGGAGGGGGAGGGCAAGGGGGAGAGAGGGAGGCAGAGATAAAAGGAGGGAGGGAGAGGAGGAGGGGGATAAAGGGTGAGGGAGAGTGAGAGGGAGGGGGAAAGGGGAGAGAGAGAAAGGGAGGAGGAGGGGGCGACGAGTGAGAGGGAGGAGGAGGAGGAGGAGGAAGGTGATAATAACCTTATTCATGACAGTAACCTTGGTGCAAGGACAATGAGTCTCCAAACAATACAATGATAAGGTGAAAATATATAGGAAAAAAAGTTGGTGACCTTAATGACAATGTTGATCTATATTACATCGAGACAATGACCAAATTGTATAACAATGATATGGAAATAACTCTCTAGATATCAAATTGTTCAATTTACAAATGTCATTGTGAACTAACTTTGGTGGGCCCTAAAAGACCTGATATGTTAAATGCTAAGTTGCACGAAGTGCTGAAACCTTTGGAAGTGTGTGGAATGGGTATGGCTGGAAACGTGACCGCCCAAAAATGGAAATGTTGGAAACCTGACCGCCGAAAAATCGAAATATTATATGTATATATATATAATTCTTTTAAAAATAAGTTAAAACACAGCTTGCAAGAAAACAAGAATGAGACATGTAAAACCCGGTCTATGTTAACTCTCATAAATCATTAAATCATATGAAATCCAATATTATCATTTATAAAGGAGGTTGTACATCCAAGATTATAATATCAACCTATTCACATGAGGCTTTACATCTAAAATTATCTTTTATACATGGTTATATGTGCTAAAAATGAAGCATAACATATGGCAATAACAAGTACAATTACATATATTATAATCCTAATTGTCATCTTCATTAACAAAATTAGAACAAGTTAATTTTTAAGTAGAACTAGAGCGTGGATTGATTAGAGATAGATTAGTGTGTGGAGTTATTACACATAAAATTTAGTGCTATATTGAATCTATTTTGGCCATAGAAGGGCCCCACAACCTTCTTCGGTGCTTGAGTGAGCCCGCAAAAGGAAAAAAGTCATGGAAATGGGTCAAAATTAGTCGAAAATGGGGCAGAATTAGGATGAAACTCCATAGAAACCTATCAACGACGTTTCATTGGAATTTCCAAATCAGGAAACTCCACCCAAATGTTTCAGCTTCATTTCAGTGGCGTTTCAGTGTTGCGATGAGTTTCGGGTACGAAGAGTCAAGACGCCACCTCGGGGGTTGTTTCTTACAACACAAGTTAAATGCATCTCATTATGGATGTGCTTTGTGCCTCAAATAAAAAATTAATTAATATCCAATAGAAGAATAATTTGGATGGGTTTTCCCCTTTGTAGGGTTTTGCTGAGGTTCTGACAAAAATATTGATGTCTCTTTTGTGCATGCTTTTCTTCTAATGTTCATTTATGTTTCGTTGTAATGTTGAAGTTATTGTTCTTTCTACACAATTGCTAATAATTGAATATGTTGTGGGGTGAATGTTTAAAAATTCAATTATCAATAGAAAATAATAATATAGACCTAAAAAATAAACAGTTGAGTCACTATTTATCAATTATACTCCAAGTGATTATATTAATAGTATTTACATAAATCTAAAATCATTGTTTTGTTTCATGTTGTTTCCATTTTCTCACTACCATTTGAAAATGAATGTACATTATTGCATCACACTTTGGCGTTTTCAATTTATTCCATAAGTGTAGCTTATATGTTTCCTCAATAATCCATTAAAATAGATCAATAATGCATTCATTTCATCCATTGTGCAACAAAAATGAATTTTGAAGAGATTTTTAACCAAACAAATAATTTATAGAAGTCAATGAGAAGTAATGACAAGTTTCCCTGTTTCCCTCGAACATAGAAAAAGTTTGATTGGGTTAGTTTTATGGAAGACAAGTGTGTATGTGTTTGTTATTGGAAGCATAGAAAGATTTAGGTCATCATAAAGAGGAAGGGGGGGTTGTGAAATATTTGGAAACTACTTATATCTAGTGTAAATTTGGATATCTAGTTGGTATTTAATTTATATGTATATTTCAATAATAATAATTTTCAAAAAATAAAAAAAATCCAGTTTTTTGATCTATATAAAATTTAGTGACTTAGATTATAAAAATCAAAATTATCAACCATTATTATATTATATTAAATATCTTTATATCTTAAAAAAACATAATTATATTTATTCTTCTATATTTCATGTTAAATAATACAAAATACCTTTATTATAGACACAAGTGATTAATATATTTAATATAAAGACTAAAATCAAAGTGTTACAACACTAGTTACATCCTTAATTTTCAATAACTAACGCATGCAAAATAGTTAATATCCAATGGATGGCTTAGAAATTTTACTATTTTAACATTAAATTGATGGCTAATAAATTTTAGTCGCAAAATATCTAATTTAATTAAAGAATTTTACCACAAACCTAAGTATATCATCGCAGATTTTATAATTTAAATTTTAACATCAAATGAATGGTGGTTAACGTGCCTTACCAAATTTGAAGTCAGTGCCACGTCACGTGGCAACGCCACTCCTAACTTGAAAATGACCATCGACCAGGTCAGCAGTGTGGCCACCAGCGGAGTTTGGGATGGCAGGTGCATTAAAACGGCTATGATGTAGTTTGGGAGGGAAAGAGAGAATTTAAAAAACCATAGCCGTTGTGGGCATGAATAAATGAATGGGCATTAAAACGATTATGATGTGGTTTGGGAATGTCAATTGAGAAAAGCTTAGCCGTTGAGGACATGAAGAAATGGATAAGGATCGATGTTTTCCATTCATCTAGAGACGCAAGCAAGCCCATATACAAGTGCACATCTGAGTTACAGCTGTGGTTAATCTCTTGGCATCGAGAAGGAGAATGCAAAGCCTTTGTGACTCCAATGCGAATGGAGTACATAGAATCCTCACAATCACCACCATGCATGTCGAAGCAATTCAAAGGAAGTTTCTGTAAATTGGTAGCATGGTGGTTCATTTCGTCCAGGTGATCGAGCTCGGCATAGGAGTTATGTCATCAAGCTCCGATTCCATTAATGGTATATATACATATGGATTATCTCTATTCAGGAAAACAGATATGTATTTATCTTCATCAATTGTGTATAATGCTAATCGCTTCTGCATTCAAACTAAGCAGAATTCCGCTACACAGCAGTGCATAGAGGATGGTGGGTTGTTGTGTTCGGTTGGGCTGAGCAGAGCACAGTAGAATGCTATAGAGAACTGCATAGAGTGCGGTGGGTTGCTGAGCAGAACACAACAGACTGCTACAGAGCACGCCATAGAGCGCGGTGGGTTGTTGATTTTGTGTTGATGCAGTGCACCTTGTGTATTTGTCCTTTTTCGTTTTTTATTTATTCTTCTTTTTTCTTAGTCTGTGAATGCTTTAGCAATATCCATGGTTATTTCTCACTTCTTGCTCGTAGTATATTCCTGGGCTTTTCTTTTATTTTCTTTTTTTTAATTGTTTAGATTTGTTTCTGTCTCGGAGATGGGTGGTTGGCCTTCTTACTCCCTATAGCCATGGTTATTGTACATAGCACATATTGTGTAACTGTTTATCTTGCACATCCCACATGCACTGTTTCTTTTGGGTATATTTTTTTGTGCGCGTGCAGGCTTATAAAAAATTGCTGAAGAGCTCTAGTGGAAACGTTGGACTACCATAATGTTAATACTCAACTCTGAAGAATACTTATTCGAGGTATTTCTCATATACTTTACACTGAGCTCTACTCTAGTTTCTAAATAATTTATGTTGTATTTTCAATAAAAAATTAGGTAAGCTATTCTGGAAACCAAGTTACGAAAATAACGTTATCTGTTATAATTCACTGTTTTCTACTTGGATTCTTAACGAAAACCTAAGTAAGCTTCGCTCTCTCGTAAGAAAATTTTAAATCACCTTTCCCAACAGTATTCCACATTCGCGACTACTTGACATGATATTCTCTCTCAATAAGTTCAGGCTTTATTTTAATTTTTTGATGAAAACCTTATATTCCATGGAGAGCCTGGAGATGATGAGCATGTCCCCGTATTGAGGCAACTTATGGGTGAAACAAGCATTCAAAAGTCGAAACTGATTAAGAAAAAATAAAACCAAGACCGCATCACTATCATTTTTATAAGTTGTTAATTGTTATCGTAGAAACAATTCACATAATCAACGCCGAACGCCTTCCTAAGCAAAAGAATAAAAGCTCCATGGCTTCTGGTTCGGGGACAATAACCTTGTATGCTGATTCTTTCCTTCGTTTACGTTTTCGTCAGCTTATTGAGAATTTTGTTGATCCATTTCAATCTCCAAATATCAATACTTATTAAAGTAATCGTTATATTTGAAAGGTCAGTAATTAGATATACACAAATATTTTATATTTATTTGAGGCTGGATGATAAAATTGTATTGTGTTTTTTTTAACAATCAAGAAAGTGACCTTAAGAAAGTGCTATTTTATTAGAGGAAGAAACAGCATATTTTCAACATATTTGTTTTTGTTTGTAATTTGGCTTTTCACAATCACTATGCAGATGAGATTTTATGGTGAGATCTTACTCTGTTTAAAGTAAATGTTTATTCACGATCAGTTTGGGTAATTTTTTATTATAAAGTATTGTTATTTTTTTAGTCACAATTAAATTAAATTGTAAGTAATATTTATTATTGATATATTTAAATGATATTTTGTGCATTTGTAATAATTAGATTGGGGAGAAACTATATTTTGAGGAAATTTCATTGAATTGTTTTGAATATGAAGTAGATGTATTTTTGGGTTTTTATTTTTTAGAAATATATTTGAGATATATACTACATTTTCAGATTTAAAAATAATATTAAAGTTTATTCAAAGTAAATAAATAGCAGTTAGTAGACCGAAAATGATTATGAAAAATAGTATATTTTGATTGAAAATTTCAATTTTAATTTGATTTTATTTTGATGTAAATTTTTTTGTACTTTCTTATATATTGTACATATTAGCTTTCAATATTTTGGTGTATTTTTTCATATGAATTTTATAAAGTAAAGCTTTTAATATTTTAGTGTATTTTAGAGCAAAGAGGTAGAGAGGAAGATGAAAGAGGATAAATGTGAAGATGAGAATGTGGGTAAATAGTGAGGATGGGAAAGTGGGGAAGAGATAGGAAGAGGAAGACAAGAGGAGAGAGTGAGTTAGTGGGTGTACATGTGTGTGAGAGAGAGGGAGAGAAGGAGATAGTGATATTAAGATGAACGAAGATAAATGTGAAGAGGGAAATGTGGGTAGATAGTGAGAATGGGAAAGTGGGGAAGAGATAGGAAGAGGGAGACAAGAGGAGAGAGTGAGCAAGTCGGTCTACATGTGTGAGAGATTGCGGGAGAGAAGGAGATGAGTGATAGGGTGAGAGATGTATAAAAGGATAGCTCTAGTGGGAGAGAGAGGTAAAAAGAGAGATTAGTAGAGTGAGAAAGAGATGTCAAAGACAGAGGGGAAGATGGAGAAAAAGAGGGAGTGAGGGGCAGAGAGATGTGGGTAGGGAGGCAGAGAGATAGAGCTTGAGATGGACTTTTTGAAAGACATATTAAGCAAGGTAAGTAAGGATAGTAGGAGAGGAAGTGAGAGGGACAAAGGTAGATAGATGGACACTGAGGAGAGAGAGAGGGAGAGAGAGAGGGAGGAGGGGAAAGAGAGAAAGAGAGGGGGAGAGGGAGATGAGCATGATGAGCATGGAGATGATGAGTTGTTAATTGTTATTGTAGAAACAATTCACATAATCAACGCCGAACGCCTTCCTACGTAAAAGGATAAAAGCTCCATGGCTTCTGGTTCGGGGACACCAACAGCATGTCTTTGATTCTTTCTCGCTAGATTGTCGACATTGAAATTTTGTTAGTCCATTTCAATCTCAAATATCAATACTTATTAAAGTAATCGTTATATTTGAAAGGTCAGTAATTAGATATACACAAATATTTTATATTTATTTGAGGTTGGATGATAAAATTGTATTGTGTTTTCTTTAACAATCAAGAAAGTGACCTTAAGAAAGTGCTATTTTATTAGAGAAAGAAACATCATAGTTTCAATATATTTGCTTTTGTTTGTAATTTGGCTTTTCACAATCACTATGCAGATGAGATTTGATGGTGAGATCTTACTCTGTTTAAAGTAAATGTTTATTCACGATCAATTTGGGTAATTTTTTATTATAAAGTATTGTTATTTTTTTAGTCACAATTAAATTAAATTGTAAGTAATATTTATTATTGATATATTTAAATGATATTTTGTGCATTTGTATTAATTAGATTTGGGAGAAACAATATTTTGAGGAAATTTTATGAAGTAGATGTATTTTTGGGTTTTTAATTTTTAGAAATATATTTGAGATATATACTATATTTTCAGATTTAAAAAGAAAATTAAAGTTTATTCAAAGTAAATAAATAGTAGTTAGTAGACTGAAAATGATTATGAAAAATAGTATATTTTGATTGAAAATTTCAATTTTAAATTGATTTTATTTTTATGTAAATTTGTTTGTACTTTCTTATATATTGTACATATTAGCTTTCAATATTTTGGTGTATTTTTTCATATGAATTTTATAAAGTAAAGCTTTTAATATTTTAGTGTATTTTAGAGCAAAGAGGTAGAGAGGAAGATGAAAGAAGATAAATGTGAAGATGGGAATGTGGGTAAATAGTGAGGATGGGAAAGTGGGGAAGAGATAGGAAGAGGAAGACAAGATGAGAGAGTGAGTTAGTGGGTGTAAATGTGTGTGAGAGAGAGGGAGAGAAGGAGATAGTGATATTAAGATGAAAGAAGATAAATGTGAAGAGGGAAATGTGGGTAGATAGTGAGAATGGGAAAGTGGGGAAGAGATAGGAAGAGGGAGACAAGAGGAGAGAGTGAGCAAGTGGGTCTACATGTGTGAGAGATTGAGGGAGAGAAGGAGATGAGTGATAGGGTGAGAGATGTAGAAAATGATAGCTCTAGTGGGAGAGAGAGGTAAAAAGAGAGATTAGTAGAGTGAGAAAGAGATGTCAAAGACAGAGGGGAAGATGGAGAAAAAGAGGGAGTGAGGGGCAGAGAGATGTGGGTAGGGAGGCAGAGAGATAGAGCTTGAGATGGAATTTTTGAAAGACATATTAAGCAAGGTAGGTAAGGATAGTAGGAGAGGAAGTGAGAGGGACAAAGGTAGAGAGATGGGCAGTGAGGAGAGAGAGAGGGAGGAGGAGAAAGAGAGAAAGAGAGGGGGAGAGGGAAGGGGAGGAGGAGGGGGCAGCGAGTGAGATGGAGGAGGAGGAGGAGGAAGGTGAGAGGGAGAGGGAGAGGTAGGGGAGGACGGGGAGGGGCAGGAGGAGGAGAAAGAGAGAGAGAGAGGGGGAGAGGGAAGGGGAGGAGGAGGGGGCAGCGAGTGAGAGGGAGTAGGAGGCGGAGGAAGGTGAGAGGGAGAGGGAGAGGTAGGGGAAGACGGGGAGGGGAAGGCGGAGGAGAGAGAGCTTAAGATGGAATTTTTGAAAGACATATTAAGCAAGGTAAGTAAGGATAGTAGGAGAGGAAGTGAGAGGGACAAAGGTAGAGAGATGGGCAGTGAGGAGAGAGAGAGAGAGAGGGGGGGGGTGTGGAGCGGGAGGTGGGAGAGAGGGAGAGGGACGGGGAGGGGAAAGCGAGTGAGAGGGAGGAGGAGGAGGAGGAAGGTTAGAGGGAGAGGGAGAGGGATAGGGAGGGGGGAGAGAGGGAGAGGTAGGGGAGGATGTGGAGGGGGAGGGAGAGAGGGAGAGGCGGAGGAGAGAGAGAGGGAGAGGGATGGGGAGGGGTCAGCGAGTGAGAGGGAGGATGAGGAGGAGGAAGGTGAGAGGGAGAAGGAGAGGGAGAGGGAGGGAAGAGAGAGGGAGAAGTAGGGGAGGACGAGAGAGGGAGGCAGAGGGGATAGAGAGAGAGAGAGAGAGGGGGGGAGAGAGGGAGAGGGAGGGGGAAAGGGGAGAGAGAGGAAAAGAAAGAAGGAGGAGGGGGAGGTGAGGGAGAGGGAGGCGACAGCGAGTGAGAGGAAGGAGGAGGAGGAGAGAGAGGGAGAGGGAGAGGGGAGAGAGGGAGAGGTTGGGGTGGAGGGGAAGGGAGAAGGGGAGCGGGAGAGAGGGAGGCGGAGGAGAGGGAGGTAGAGAGAGAAGGAGGGAGGGGGAGGGAGAGGGGGAGGGGAGGGAGAGGGAGGAGACAGTGAGTGAGAGGGAGAGAGGGAGATATTGGGGGAGAGGTGAGAGACAGAGGGGGAGGAGGATAAAGAGAGAGAGAGAGGGGGGGGAGGGGTGGGAGGTAGAGAAGGGTAGGAGGAGGGGGCAGCGAGTGAGAGGGAGGAGGAGGTGGAGGAAGGTGAGAGGCAGAGGGAGGGGGAGAGAGGGAGAGGGAGAGGTTGGGGGAGGTGGGGGAGAGGGAGAGGGACGGGGAGGGGGCAGCGAGTGAGAGGGAGGAGGAGGAGGAGGAAGGTGAGAGGGAGAGGGAGGGGGGAGAGAGGGAGAGGGAGGGGAGGAGGTGGAGGGGGAGCGGGAGAGAGGGAGGCGGAGGAGAGAGAGAGGGGGGGAGGAGGAGAAAGAGAGAGAGAGAGGGGGGGGAGGGAGAGAGCGGGAGAGGGGAGAGAGAGGGAGAGGGACGGGGAGAGGGCAACGAGTGAGAGGGAGGATGAGGAGGGGGAGAGAGGGAGAGGTAGGGGAGGAGGTGGAGGGGGAAGGTTAGAGGGAGAGGGATAGGGAGAGGGAGGTGGGAGAGAGGGAGAGGTAGGGGAGGAGGTGGAGGGGGAGGAGGAGGGGGAGAGAGGGAGGCAGAGAGAGGAGGGAGGGGGATAGAGGGTGAGGGAGAGTGAGAGGGAGGGGGAGAGGGGAGAGAGAGAAATGGAGGAGGAGGCGACTACGACTGAGAGGGAGGGGGAGGAGGATGAGGAAGGTGATAATAACCTTCTTCATGATAGTAACCTTGGTGCAAGGACAATGAGTCTCCAAACAATACAATGATAAGGTGAAAATATATAGGAAAAAATGTTGGTGACCTTAATGACAATGTTGATCTATATTACAGTGAGACAATGACAAAATTGTATAACAATGATGATGACAACATACAATGATATTGAAATAACTCTCTAGATATAAAATTGTTCAATTTACAAATTTCATTGTGAACTAACTTTGGTGGGCCCTAAAAGACCTGATATGTTAAATGCTAAGTTGCACGAAGTGCTGATACCTTTCGAAGTTTATGAAATGGGTATGGTTGGAAACGTGACCACCAAAAAATGGAAATGTTATATATATATATATATAATTCTTTTAAAAATAAGTTAAAACACAACTTGCAAGAAAAAAAGAATGAGACGTGTAAAACCCGGTCTATGTTAACTCTCATAAATCATTAAATCATTTGAAATCCAATATTATCATTTATAAAGGAGGTTGTACATCCAAGATTATAATATTAACCTATACACATGAGGCTTTACATCTAAAATTATCTTTTATACATGGTTATATGTGCTGAAAATGAGGCATAACATATGGTAATGACAAGTACAATTAAATATATTATAATCCTAATCGTCATCTTCATTAACAAAATTAGAACAAGTGAATTTTTAAGAGCGTGGATTGATTAGAGATGGATTGTGTGTGGAGTTATTACACATAAAATTTACTGCTATATTGAATCTATTTTAGCCATAGAAGGGCCCCACAACCTTCTTCGGTGCTTGAGTGAGCCCGCAAAAGGAAAATGGTCATGGAAATGGGTCAAAATTAGTCGAAAATGGGGCAGAATTAGGATGAAACTCCATAGAAACCTATCAACGACGTTTCATTGGAATTTCCGAATCAGGAAACTCCACCCAAATATTTTAGCTTCATTTCAGTGGCATTTTGGTGGTGTTTTAGTGTTGCGATGAGTTTCGGGTACGAAGAGTCAAGACGCCACCTCGGGGGTTGTTTCTTACAACACAGGTTAAATGCATCTCATTATGGATGTGCTTTGTGTCTCAAATAAAAAATTAATGAATATCCAATAGAAGAATAATTTGGATGGGTTTTCCCCTTTGTAGGGTTTTGCTGAGGTTCTGACAAAAATATTGATGTCTCTTTTGTGCATGCTTTTCTTCTAATGTTCGTTTATGTTTCGTTGTAATGTTGAAGTTATTGTTATTTCTACACAATTGCTAATAATTGAATATGTTGTGGGGTGAATGTTTAAAAATTCAATTATCAATAGAAAATAATAATCTAGACCTAAAAAATAAACAATTGAGTCACTATTTATCAATTATACACCAAGTGATTATATTACTCGTATTTACATAAATCTGAAATCATTGTTTTGTTTCATGTTGTTTCCATTTTCTCATTACTATTTGAAAATGAATGTACATTATTGCATCACACTTTGGCGTTTTCAATTTATTCCATAAGTGTAGCTTATATGTTTCCTCAATAATCCATTAAAATAGATCAATAATGCATTCATTTCATGCATTGTGCAACAAAAATGAATTTTGACAAGATTTTTAACCAAACAAATAATTTATAGAAGTCAATGAGAAGCAATGACAAGTTTCCCTGTTTCCCTCGAACATAGAAAAAGTTTGATTGGGTTAGTTTTATGGAAGAGAAGTGTGTATGTGTTTGTTATTGGAAGCATAGAAAGATTTAGGTCATCATAAAGAGGAAGGGGGGGTTGTGAAATATTTGGAAACTACTTATATCTAGTGTAAATTTGGATATCTAGTTGGTATTTAATTTTCATCATGTCTATTGAATGCATAAAATATGCAATCAACATGAAGATGACCCCAAGAGAGTATGGGAATGAAAAATACACCTTATAAAAAGTACAAATACAATATTAATAAATTGATATATTGTTTTGTTGTTGAATTTTTTAAAGAATAGAGGAGGAAAATATCAAATAGGATACCTAAAAAATTTGAGATAAAATATAATTAAAATATATGACTAACTTTAACATTGATTTCACTTTGAAATTTTGATAAATAAATTGTTTATTATAAATCAATTTTTTTCAAAAAAAAGTCGTTAGATATAGATTATTTTTTATTTTTTTAAACAATATGCTTTTGAAAATCTACTCTAAGTGTTAGTTTCTAATTTCTTAATTAGATCATTTCTTCCTGAAAAGGATAAAAAGTTTTCTTGATTGGATAATCTATTCCTGAAAAAGAGAAAATGTTAAAAAATGATAGCATGTTAGAATATCAAAATAAAAAGTTAAAAAATGATAGCATGTTAGAATATCATTTTGATTGGATTCTAACTAGTTGCTCCAATTACCAATTTAGATTATTTATGAGAGTTAGACAATAGTTGAAACTCCTAGTCATGTTTTATAGCTCACATTAACTTTACTTTCCTGGATATCTTTACATAATCATTTACTTTCATAGATATTTTTACATAATCATTGTTATGGTCATAAAAAATTGTAAAGTAAATTAATGATTTTATAGTTGGAATCAAGGTTAGGAAGCTAATGAAGTGCTGAGTCAAAGAGTAATATTCTTCCATTTAAAATATTGAGAATGTATGAGGCGGGTTGTTATAGCACTCATCACAAGTTCAATTCCCTTCGGGGTGATGTATCTGGACATGTTGATAAAGATAGAGTTAAAAAGAAAAAAAAGAGAAAATGAAAGGTACTGCCAAACTTATAATAATAATAATAGTTATATTAGATACAACTTTTCATTAGTGTATAAACATCTCTACTCTAATACATTCATGACTAATAAATAATAATTATTTAAAAACAGAGATATGAATATATTTGAAATCAATAATGATATGAATAACGTATATTAAACTATGTGATTTTTTTAATGTAATTTATATGTATATTTCAATAATAATAATTTTCAAAAAATAAAAAAAAAATCTAGTTTTTTGATCTATATAAAATTTAGTCACTTAGATTATAAAAATCAAAATTATCAACCGTTATTATATTATATTAAATATCTTTATATCTTAATAAAACATAATTATATTTATTCTTCTATTTTTCATGTTAAATAACACAAAATACCTTTATTATCGACACAAGTGATTAATATATTTAATATAAAGACTAAAATCCAAGTGTTACAACCCTAGTTACATCCTTAATTTTCAATAACTAACGCGTGCAAAATAGTTAATATCCAATGGATGGTTAAGAAATTTTACTATTTTAACATTAAATTGATGGTCAAAAAAATTTATTCGCAAAATATCTAATTTAATTAATGAATTTTACCACAGACCTAAGTATATCATCGCAGATTTTATAATTTAAATTTTAACATCAAATGAATGGTGGTTAACTTGCCTTACCAAATTTTAAGTCGGTGCCACGTCACGTGGCAACGCCACTGCTAACTTGAAAATGACCATCGATCAGGTTAGCAGTGTGGGAACCAGCGGAGTCTGTGATGGCACGTGCATTAAAACGGCTATGATGTAGTTTGGGAGGGAAAGAGAGAATTTAAAAAAACCATAGCCGTTGTAAGCATGAATAAATGAATGGGCATTAAAACGATTATGATGTGGTTTGGGAAAGTCAATTGAGAAAAGCATAGCCATTGACGACATGAAGAAATGGATAAGGATTGATGTTTTCCATTCATCCAGAGACGCAAGCAAGCCCGTATACAGGTGCACATCTGAGTTTTAGCTGATGTTTAATCTCTCAGAATCGATCTCTTGGCATCAAGAAGGAGATTGCAAAGCCTCTGTGACACCAACGCGAATGGAGTACATAGAATCCTCACAATCCTCACCATGCATGTCGAAGCAATTCAAAGGAAATTTCTGTAAATTGGGAGCATGGTGGTTCATTTCTTCCAGGTGATCAAGCTCGGCATAGGAGTTATGTCATCAAGCTCCGATTCCATTAATGGTATATATACATATGGATTATCTCTATTCATGAAAATAGATATGTATTTATCTTCATCAATTTTGTGTACTGCTAATCGCTTCTGCATTCAAACTGAGCAGAATTCCGCTACACAACAATGCATAGAGGATGGTGGGTTGTTGTGTTTGGTTGGGCTGAGCAGAGCACAGTTGAATGCTATAGAGAATGACATAGAGTGCGGTGGGTTGCTGAGCAGAGCACAACAGACTGCTACAGAGCACGGCATAGAGGGCGGTGGGTTTTTGATTTTGGGCTGATGCAGTGCACCTTGTTGATTTGTCCTTTTTCGTTTTTTATTTCTTCTTATTTTTTCTTAGTCTGTGAATGCTTTAGCAATATCCATCGCTATTTCTCAGTTCTTGCTCGTAGTATATTCGTGGTATTTTATTTTATTTTATTTTATTTTATTGCTTAGATTTGGGTGGTTGGCCTTCTTACTCCCTATAGCCATGGTTATTGTACATAGCACATATTGTGTAACTGTTTATTTTGCACATCCCACATGCACAGTTTCTTTTGGGTATATATTTTTGTGCATGTGCAGGCTTAGAAAAGTTTGCTGAGGAGCTCCAGTGGAAACGTTGGACTACCATAATGTTAATACTCAACTCTAAAGGATACTTATTCGAGGTATTTCTCATATATTTTACACTGAGCTCTACTCTAGTTTCTAAATAATTTATGTTGTATTTTCAATCAAAAATTAGGTAATCTATTCTGGAAACCAAGTTACAAAAATAAATTAAAACCATCTTTCTTTGTTGGATTCTCCCTCTTGAATGTTTTTTCACTGTTTTCTACTTGGATTCTTAACGAATGTTTAAACATCAAAATACATGCAAGGCCTTAATTAGATAAGAAATATAACCATCCGTTAGCGAACCATTTCAATGGCACATCTTTTAGCTGCACTTCATCATGTGAATCATCTTGACCCTCATCGATTATGGAATCCTCTTTTCGATTCTTGTCGTTATCTCTTTCCACCTTCTTCAAATGTTGTGGATGACTTGTTGGATACAAAGTCAAACACTTGTCCACAAGGTGACCTTTCTTATGGCAATGAGTAATAAACAATTGCATCTTATTTTCAACATCATTTTCCTTGTCCAATGGGCCTTTGAATTTTTGCCTCATTTATTTAGAAAGTTTCAATGTGTATGGATATCTTCTTCCAACATCTATGAACATTATGATTATTCAAACCACAAAAGGAACATGTGCAAGTTCTTTTATATATCTTATGTGAATATTTACCATGTTTATCTTAATCAAAAGCAATTTGATTAAAGGAAAATTTATACCTTGAACATTCACCATTGTCGCCTTCTTGAGGAGGTGAATTTGATGAGGTAGTGGCTCCCCTCTGAATACTAGCAATGAATTCAATGACTAGATAGAGCTTTCAACATCCTCTTCTTTTACATTCTCATTAGCTGCATGTTTATTAACATCTTCTTGCAAAGTGGGTGTCAAAATTTTCCATTCATTATGAACAGAAACTTCACAAGCTTGAGGTAATGAACACAAAATAAAATTCCTTCTTGGAATAGCTTCATGTGCCTCCTTGGCTTTGGAGCATTCTCCATGTTTTCCATAACCAAGACCCAAATAATTAGGCCCTTCCTCAACAACATTTGGCTCAACTGTGCCTTGTATTAACTATGCCTTGTACATGGTTGCCTTTAACCCTTTACTTTCATAGCACATTTTCATCAAAAATTTGTACCTTATTCCTCTAGTGTGTCTTTGAAAAGCACGTACACATTCATTTTGAGAGGAAATTGAAGACAGAAACCAATAGCTAATTCTTCTAACTAACCTTGACTAAAATGAGATAAATTGTACTCTTATACCAGCTTGATTTGAATATTGAAAAACTAGTTTTATTGGGCTATCTCCCTCATTAGTTAAATAAAAATGTGTTTAGGATCGTCTAAAGTTAGCCAATTGGGAAGGGGTTTGTGTCAAGATTTAAGTGTATTTTGTAAGAAATTTATGAGTTAATTAGCTTTTAAAAACTCCAATTTCAATTAGCAGCAATGACAGTTCTAAGTATGGTGCAAACATTGCTCAAGATCCTCAATGGGGCATGTTTGATGACAATAATTTGGGGAGTGAGAGAGCGAGATGGTAGGAGAAAAAAATAAATGAATCCACGGGAAATTAAAAAATATATAACTAATAAGGTGGAAGACATTTGTAACCTAAGAGAGAAACCTGTGAGGAAATGGGTGAAGTTGGTATTACACACCCAATTGGACAACCTTGAGGAGAAAACATTTCTCCCACTTTATTTGTTGGCATAACCTAGTAAGTGTTATTCACTAGCATGTATTTTGTAAAGGCCTTTCAACCTAGTTCCCATTCAACTCCATCCACCGGGTTGTAGAGGATTCCAAACCTAATTTCATAAAAAGTAAGTTGGTGATGATCACATTGACTTGCTTGATGACATGTCTATGAAGATTAACTACCTTGAACTATTTTTTTGCGTAGGGAAAGAGACACATTCCCATGTCTGAGCATGAAAACGTTCTTTGATATTTTTAATGCCTCTAGTGTTTACTTCTACAAGTTCTATAGGTAGAGTCTGTAAAGGGCTAGGTAGCCTCTGGATCTCATCTTTTATGAAAGGTGACATATCTAGTAAATGCCCCTACAGTCAATCTCTGGAATGGATCTAAATAGAAGTTCTTCATTTTAATATTCGTGAAACACAACAACTTTAAGGTAAACTATGTACATGTGTCATTTCTCCCACAAACTAAAGTGTATAAGTAGTAAATTTTATACCAAGTGTGCTCCCACCATGTAAAGAGCAATTCGATAAACTTATCATTTTTATAATATCTTTTTCGATTAAATTTAGTTTCACACATGATCAATTAGTGCTTTGAAAGTTGTGTTCTACATAATTTGTGTACACTAAATTACAAATTTATTTTTTGAAATCTATTTTGTGTAAATGTCAACCAATAGATATATATCATGGAGGATGAACGATGAAGATTAGCTGAATCCCATATGGAGGTTCAAGGATCAAGGGATGTTCACGATATTTAAATATAATCTTAAATCTCCATACATGTGTGTACATATGGAATTGATTTTTTTATTAACTTTGTGAGTTAAATTAGTTGTTAATAAGTTTCATATTTTAATTTTTAGGAGGTAAGAGGAGAAGGGTTTCTACTCCATCCATGGAGCGTGGCCAAGGTTCAAGCGGTCGAGGTATGAGTGGTAGCAGGTTGCGGGAAAGGGGTGATATTTATTCCCCCGAAGGCCAATCAACGGCTGCTGGTTCTCAACAGGGTCACTGTGGGTCTGGTTCTCAACAGTGTCATTCTGGGTCTGGTTCTCAGTAGGGTCATGTTGGAGAAGATGTTAACCAACAACATCAAGGTTGCCATCAATTTCAATATTTTTTCATTAAATTTGTACAAATTTTTTTACACGTGTTTTTTCTAATATACGAAATTATATATATATTGATGCAGAGGCTGAAAATGTTCGAGCTAGTGGTCAAAATAGACGCAGGGCAGCTCGCTACATTCAAGAAGAAGGCTGTCAACCCAGCACAACTTATCCAGCTGAGATTACTGATATACCATGGGAAACCAACATGGCGGAATGCACCTTACAAAGGTGTGAAAGCCTTCATGCAAAATTTCAAAGAGATCTCATGGCTTTGTCTCTACCTGCTGAGAGCAGACAAAGCCTTGAAATAGTTACACATTCATTGGGTGAAATGGTAGATGTGTACAGAAATTTGGGGCCAACGACTGATTCATTTGTAGAACTGATGAGAAAGAGAAAAGAAACAGTGATGGGTCCTGATAAATGGCAGGACATAAAAAAAAAGGTACAAGAGGAGAGGCCAAGTCAATGTTTAATTATAAGGAAGGGCCAAAAAAAAAAATGTTGAAGGTGTAGTATTTCAAGAACCCAGAAAAAGCTCGTTATTTGTATGATCGACATCTTGCAGCCTTTGGAAGGCTTCCATGGAACAATGAGGTTCCTGTTTATTTTGCACAAATGTTTTATGAAAATTTTTTTTTGGGTATGAAACCCAACTACAATGACCTTCCTTTAGAATTTTTCGGCCCAGGGAAAGGTCGATTATATGACCGTAAGGGCGCAAGTGAGATGTGGAGTTTCCTCGCCCTAAGCCACCATTGGTGAGTCGATCGTTTCGAGTCGAAACTCTGCTATCAGAGATGGATGCGACTTCTCAAATAATTCGAGAAGCAAGGGATGTTATGATCGACAATGTTCATAGAGGATTGAGTGGAGTCGATCTTTGTTTAAATCGACAAAGAGAACGTGAAAATACACGTGCCAATTTTGTTTATCGTACAGATGAGGAGATTTACAACATGAATGTTGAAGATCTCTGAACATATGCAATAAATTGTCGCAATGGTCTGCAAGACCTAATTTTTCATGAGGAAGAGGGCACCGGAACAGTATGTGTTAGTGACCTTAGGGTTTGAAATTATTTTTACATATACATGTGTACAATTTGTAATAAATACATGTGTATGTACATGTATACATTTATTTGTATGTGTACATTAATCTAACAAAACTGTATGATTATATGTTAAAACACTATTTGTAGTTCTTAGGCATTATGCGTGATGAAAATGTTAATATTATGTTCGGGACCTCCGGTTAAAACGATGCAGATGGGTCTTACCATCATGATATGTTGGCACATGTTAGTGTTTTTTAAGTGACTCTAAAATAAATAATTGTTGCCACACATGTACATGTATGTATATATATAATTTGATAAAAAAATTTAACAGGTACCGATTCCATCTGATGTTTTTGGGATGGCGGTACCTTCTTCTTCCTTAGGAGATGTACCTTCTGCTTCATTGGGAGATGAGCCACAAGTATGGACAATTTTTCACAAGTTTAAAATTTATGTTTAAAAGTTATATATATATATATATATATATATATTCTACCTCAAAAAGCTCCATTAAAAATTGAGATATATATATATATAGAGAGAGAGATCTATATTTTGAGTTATTTAAAATTTTTTGAATTTAGGTTCCTATAGAAGATTTCTTTAATCCGCGGATTCTAGCGACGGAGATAGGAACATCCACAACATTTGAACAAGTTGTCTTTAGTTCCTTTTTTTAATATTATTGAAAATAAGTTTATATATGTACACGTGCATTTTCATTTGAAAGTTTTTAATATATATATATATATATATATATATATATATATATATAACTATACGTGTATATTGTACAGTTTACCACTGCAGATGTTCCTATGGGAGAACCTGTTCATCAAATGGAGAGGGAACCTTACGAGGTATTGCATGTTTTTTTTTTTTATATTTTGTTTTTTACATGAAGTTATAGATATATATATATTCTCATTTATTTTTAAAACTTAAAATTTTAATGTTTAAGTACATGTGCATTGTGTATGTAGGTTTCCTATTCACAGGATAGGACGCGGACTGAGACCCTAGTAGGGAAGATGCTAGATCCTCCATTTGATGGACATGATTTACAGTAGATTTGATTTCAAAATTTAGATGGTTTTAAAATTTGTTAAACTTGATACAGTTTGATACTTGTGAGATTTACAATTTTTGGACATATTGTATTACATTGTTATTATATAATTTGTTTTATTTAATTTTTGGATGGTTTTAGTACTTTTGGCATGTGAATGTGAAGTAATGTTGTCATCTAAACTACATTTGGCATGTGATATTTAATGTTAAATGTTTTTGTTGGATAGTTGAATTATAATTGGCATGGCATGTGAAGTTTTTAAAACTCAAGTTTTGGATGGTTTCAATCTAAAACTTAATGTTTTGGATGGTTTCAACCTACATTTGCCCATGTGGTAAATTGAAATGTTACTTGCAAGAAGACAATCCCCATTGATTTCATTGTATATGTTGATTTCTGATTTGATATAATTGCATGTATGATGGTACGTTACTTGTAAATTCATTGGATTAATAGTGTTCATTGATTTCAGTGTAAGCGCAAAAAAATATTGACAATGTAGAACGATTTTTGTGTTATAATAATTAAACCTAATAATATTGGAGAGCAAGAGAGACAAGGTATGGTGTTTACTACAAGAGTTCGAGCTAAATATTTAAATGGTTTATGATTGATGATTTTTACTTTCTTTTTAATATAATCGATATGGAAAGATGACAAAACTAATAAGGGTGACAATAAGAATAGAAGAAGAAAATAGTTTAAGATTGATCACAATAAATGCTATTTGTAATTGATTGCATTCTAATTATTCACATTCTATCATTCAATATTATTACATTGTCACTTTGGATTCAAAAAATTTATTTGATCATTTTCCATTATTAAAGTTATTCTACAATATTTATCATCTCAACAAATTGAGGTAACCAAGAAAATTTAAAATTAAAATGACTTGATAAATCTCAAACATATTTAGCATATTTAAAATGGTTATATTAATATTAGATGTATTTACATATTATTGATAAAATTAATCATATGTTCCTCATATTATCGATAGTTTTTCCTTGGTTGCACACGACTGAAACCAACCTAGATCCATCTTAACTACGGATCTATCAAGCACTGAGAGGGATCAAATCTCTCGAGGTGCAAACCTTTCCTCAAGTTTTGCACTCAAAAAAGAGGTTTGCACCTCTAGATATTTGATCCCTTTCGGCGCTTGATAGATCCATAGTTATGATGGATCTAGGAAAATAATTTTCTAAAAATAAGTAAGGGAGAAGCAGCATAGGGAACAATTAGGAGTAGATTTAGGGCATAGGGAACAATTAGGAGTAAATTTAGGAACATGTGATAGTTGGGTGAGATAAAATCATATTTTAATAAAATAATGGGAATGTGTAGGAGAGACAAATAGTGGATTTGACATGTATTTTGGTGAATAATCAAATTTATGGAATTAAACAATTAATTATTTTTGTTTGTGAAAACAAGATTCACACCTAATCCTCACCTAAAAGACTAAATTAAACACATTATTATTATGGGGACGAGGAGCTTTCTAGGTTTTGAGCTCCCCATTGTTAGATGAGTGTCGTAATGGCATTCCATGTATTTTTGTGAGAACTTATGATATTGTGATATTATAATTACGAAATAGTGATCTTGAGTACATGCTGGATAATGTAGTAGATAGGAACTTTTTGATAAGGGGAGATTAGGGATGTGACCAAATTCCTATCAGCGAAAAAAAATTTCTTCACCTTCCTATAACTCCATTGTAGCTTTGGGGGCCAAAGGTAAGAAGAGTACCTTGGAATTTCTTGGGTGAAAAACCAAGTAGGTCACCAACTTTGGTCTAGTGCATTGCAATTCATTAAAGAATTGGTCGTTGGATCTGCTTCAAGCTAGGAGTGAGCATCGTCACCAACCTACATTGAATATTTTACACTCCCTAGGGTGAATGATACTTTAAATTGATTGACAGTCTAAGACTTTAAAATTTTTCCGAATGCCAAATCATCTTACAAAGCTAGTATTTATAATATCCTAGTAGGTCATTCGGTGACAACTTTTACTGGAAACTTGAAACAAAGAGAATCTATCCTTGGCTAGGACATCATGTAAGATGCCTACCATAAACAGTAAAATTGTACTTAAAAGCTGAGATTCGGGCAAGTGAGGACAACCACTTGTTATCTCGTCCCTTTGAGGCTAGGCCATATGGGGACCGAATCTGACCTTACAAAATAAAGCGAAATAATTTGTACCATGTGGTCGGAAAACATATACAAGAACAATTAATATACAAGAACAATTAATTTCATTCTAGAATATATATATATATATATATATATATCCAATACATATAACATTTTTCATTAATGCACATGTATAGAAAAACTACTTTCAGTTGATACTAGAGCACATGCTTGTACCCAAACGATTTGTAACATGTGCAAACCACAAATAACATAAGCAGCTCAATTTTTAGTTGAGTACTCGTAGTTCTAAAACATATTTAATCCAAATATAATAAATTGTTGGAAAGTTCACTCAAAAAAATTCTAAGGGAATTCCATCTTCAATAATCCTTTCATGATCGGATTTTGACATTTTCCATTTCTTAATTTTCGATTTTTTCTTTGATTGAACTTCTATCAACTTTATGTGTGCTGCACACACCAAGTGACTATATTGAAAACTTATGGAATCAGGTTCATAGTCTTCAAAATAAACAAAGTCTCCACTTTGATGAGTTTGTCTGAAAAAATAACCTTTCAATATAATAGACCCTTTTTCATACTGAAATCCGTGATCATTATAGTCTTGTAATAATTTCATTTTTCGTTCAGTGAAACGCATCAAATAATACTTCACATTTTCATCGTTGTCAATAGGTGCAATTACAACAAAAACATCTCCTGCACAATAAAATAAATTTAACATTTAATTATGCATATTTAAATTTATTTCTAGATCTTTAAATCATTATTAAGTAATTAAAATGTTACCTTCTCTAACAAGATCAGAAACTCGATCACCATCGGATGATATTGTAGTTTCCTCTGATTGCATTTCTTCAAACATTGCAACAAACATTTTGCCCTTTGTATTTAGCTTTGTATGTTTCCAATCGTTCACATACATTTTGTTTTCACAAACGTCATTGGATTTTGTGTTGTCTATGCAAACATCACAAAAACAAGAATATTTTCTTTTATCCAATGCAAACACATTTCTGGACGAATTTGTTTGAATTGAATGCAATTTTCGAGTCCCTTTTATTATTTCAACGTCATTTCCAATTGATCTATCTACGTCTTCGATTCCAATATGCCAGAAAAACCTTTATATGGAAAATTAGAAAAAGAATTTGTAAATATGATATCAAAATACAATTAAAAATAATCATTGCATGATAAATGTACATTGTTTAAAATTAGATTTCCAATATAAATTAAATTGAATGTACCTTCACACTTCTCTTGATGGGTTTTTGTCATGGCTTAGAGCAATGATGCACCATTGAACAAATTCTTCAGCGTTCAGAAGTCGGCGTGCAGAGTGGTTCATTTGATATCTTCGAAGTACTTGTTTTATGCATGCTCATACACCGTCATGTTCTCCTTTTCGATGGCCAGTCTCAAAGAAATTCCGACAATGTTTAATGCAGGTTTTCTTATGAAGACAACACAACCAAAAGAATGATCGTGCAGATTTGAATTGACCTGTGCATCCATCTGACCATATCCAATGTTCATTGAATGTTATTCCACGATCTTTCAATGAATCATAAATTCTTCCAAAATGTAACAACCCCAGTTTAAGGAATTTTTTTTTTTTTTTTTTTCCATATCCATCCTTAGATCCCCTTGGTATTTACCGGTTGGTATGAATACTATGTTCAGAAGTTGGTTATTTACTCACCATTCCCTTCTACTAATATTCAATGCTAACCCAGTTCACATTAAACCCCTGTACATAAATTCTAAGCCTCTTATAGAATTATTATAGCCCTATGTGCTCATCTTTTTCGACCCCACATAGGGTACTGATATATCACATATATATAAACATCGCACCCATATATATAATTTATAAATCCTATATACATATGTATATGTCATTGTATAAAGTCAATCAACGTTGCATACACCCATGCAAAACTTTAGCATAGATATAAATTCCATATATAACCATCGAATACACATCTATATAATATCAAATCCATATATACATATATGGCATTGGGTTTAGTCAATTTAAAATTTCCTACATCTATGCATAACTCATATATCTATATACCCCATATATACAAATATTTATACCACCCGCTACCACTATTGAAAGTACGCCCATAGCACGACATGACATGAAATATACTTTTATATATATTTGTTAACTTCTGTCGAGGCCTTTAACTAAAAACGATTGCCGCCTTTCAACAAAGATTTGGTCCTAGCGCAATTACATTGGAGACTATGGTGAACCTTCCATTGAACACATAATCCCTACCATGCGTTCAGTTACTGTCAGGTATAGGCAGAGTCATATAAAATTTCGACGTTTGGCTTATGAACTGTGTGAAACGCGTCGCTCTCCCACCGGAATTGAGGATGATTTGTTGGCGTACCTTCCTGGCAGGCCTAGTCGAGTCGTGGCAACTTCCTTGCCAGCGGATACGATGACGCTGAACACCATTGTACAGAATGCCGACGGGGTTGGCGTAAACCCTAGTTTTTTTTCTTTGATTTGGGACCGGTAGATACACGCGTTATGTGCTGCTCCGTCTCGTATTGTATCCTCGTACTGTTTCAAGATTTTATGCGCCTTCTACTGCTATGTTTAGTTCATCTGGGTTGACGTGTGCGTGAAATATAATATTTTTCTGGTTTTTGTTGGCAGGAGCGCATTTCGTACATGGGAGGAAAGCTGGTGCATGTACTGGTGCATTGTGCTTGGTCTCTGGCCGTCGAATTTGCCAGGTTTAACCCAGCGACGGCATGCATACGATGCCCTCCTTCTCTGCGCTCATTGATGGCGCTTGGTACCTTACTGTCAATGTAGATGGTTTTCCTCAATAAACCTCGGGATTTTCTGAGGTATTGATATCGTGCAATTAGGGTTTCGGGTGTTCTTTTAATTGAACCCCTTCAGTCGACCTAATTCCCCAGCTCCTTCCTGTCATGGTTCTATTTTTTTTTCTTTGACTCCTCTCATTTACTATCTTCCTTCAGTTGTCGACCTTATTCCGTTTTTGTTTTCCGCTACAGTATCTACCCAGCTATTGTATAGCTGCGCCGAGGAGGAAAAGGATCGACGCCTCTGTCTGCCCCTGGGAGGCTGGGGTCCAATCCGCCTTCGTTGACGCGGTTTAATTTTGTTTATTCTTAACACAGTTGCAACTCCATTCGGGTGTGATGTATGAGTGTTTTGATTTACTAGTTACTATTTCTGCATTCAATACGTTTCATATATGCCGAAGCATTTGCAGGTCTTTCAGGGTTTAAACATCGAGAGTCTTTCGAATCACATTCAAGTGCGACAGTCGTTACATAACCCACCTGCAACTTTCCTCATACACCGTCTGGGTTTCTCGTTAGTCAGTGGTTACCTTCAGCCAGTCGTAAAGGTGGAACGCCTCTAACAGGTAAACCCTAAATTCTTTCCTTCCGGGTGTAGCGTGTTGTTTCAGTTTGTTTATTTTGTGTTGACCTCCTCCGGCTATCGTTCAAAATCTCGCCAGATCTATCAAAGTTACTCTATGTTTGTGGTTATATGCTTAGGTTGAGCTGTCTCAGTCAGCGAGAATCACAAGTGTTCTGGTCTACAGTTTCCAGCTATGTCACTAGTTTCCATTTCGGTTTACTATCGTTTTGGTTGGGATTCATATGAGGAAAGGGGGCCGAATTATTATGTCGGCTATCCACCTCCCTGAACGAAAGCTCTGCATCTTTCCTTTTTTTATCGCTTTAGTGAGGATAATATACCCTCCAAACGCAAGTTATTTCACGCTGGCGTTGGGAGGATTTACACCATACTTCTAACATTAAAAAAAATTATTTTAAAACGGTGCAAGACGCTCAACTACAGCAATTATTCAAGTCCTTGACTATTACTTTGGAGGCGTCATTTCATGTTTTGGGTTGCGGTTCATTCTGCGGCCTCCCAAACGCCGCGGCTTCTGCGATGGTATCCTAAACGAGGATTACGCTGGTTTAACCTACTGTGCACGCCTCTACCACGACTATCGTTTGATTATAACTTCTTGGAACCCTGCATGATACGTTTACCATTTTTTTTTCTAACTCTTTCGCTAGAATCAAAAACAAATAAATTATTATTGTGGCGCTCATTACTTATTTTATTTCCCTCATTTTCTCATACTGGCGTGTGTGGCAAGCGCCGTGAACACAAGCTAGGTCTTAGCTCTCGGCGTCCGCGTTTTTTTTTATTGCCACGGTGATACGCTACACGCGTAGTATCAGGGTTTTATTTTTTCGTTTACCTGTGTTAATTTTATTTTATATTAAAACAGTCATCGAAATACAGTGACTATAAAAGTCGGCCCGTCAAAGGTTTTGTTGGATTTATGATGAAGGCCACGGATTTACAATTTTTACGGTCATGCATTTATATCTTTTGACCATACATTGATTCGGTTAGTCGTAGGAACCATATATCTATATGTTCATTTTAACATGTCGGATTTGTATTATCATTTACTTTTCATATATATATATGTTTCATTTTAACAAAATTTATATATATGGTTTGAATTTATAACTCCCTTTTTAACCTATATAGTTCATATATATATATATATATATATATATGTATAATCTATGTAGAGTCTATGTGAAAGGGTCTATTTAAGTCTTGATACTTCTTAATATAGGGATATTTGTGCTAGATACTTTACATGGATTTAATAGTTCAGCTTGTCGGTATACATTGAGCATGGGTATTTTAAATCCATAACCAAAATATGTATTTCAAGGTTTAGAGGTGGTGGTATTCACTTTCGGATAGTCTCCATAATTGATACACAAGATAGAATACTCCCATAGAGTAGAAGCACTTATTTATCTAGAAGAATATTGGGTCCCATATTCTAATGTCTTTATCTGAAGTTTTTTTTCTCGCTACAATATTTTTATAATATATTTATGAGCACAATTATCACATTTGTATTTACAGAAAACAAGAGAACACTTCATTATCCATAGAGACTAAGTAACTTCAGATTTAGACCACAATTGGTTTAGAGCTTCTGAGGTTTCTACTCTATGGATTTCTGGTCTACAACTAAACAGAATATGGAAGGTAATTGCCTTAGGATGGATTCTGTTAAATGTAGTACTAACATCAACCACACCATTTAATTTATTTTTATATATGTAGCCAATTCATACCAACAGAAAGTAGAATAACAATAATTTCATAACATACCACAATCTGCAATTGACCAACCTCCCAACCTTAGAGTCCTCTTTGTCTCCCAGGACTCACCCCCGAGCAGAGATCACCTCCTAGAACAGATCAACCTCTGATCTGTCTAGGAGCAGCTTATTTAAGCTCATATTTCCCCAAAGCATGTTTCTAATTCTGCGTCCAGAATAGCAAGATGCTTTCTTTCCTGTTTAGCCTAGGCTTCCCATTTTGGGACTCTTTAAAGCTATTTTATGCTTTTCCTCAGCTTTTCCAGCTTTTCTCACCTCTTCCCAACTACTTTCCTCTTCATTGGGGAAATTTAGATTCCTCCTCAAATCTAAATTAATTTCTTTCAAGGATTTTTGAAAGATTTTTGGGATTTGTTGCCTTATCCATCCTCATGGATTTGGCAAGTGATCTCTAATTCTCTTTTTGGTCAAAATGCACAATCATTTTATTTATTTCCTCAAATAAAATATGCAAATACATTCACACCATACTCATCCCTTGGGGTCCACCCCCTTAGGATTAAAGTTCAAATGTCCAACTTTAAAAATTCAACACACAAATTGGGGGTGTTACATATTCCCCCCTGAAAATAAACACCATCCTCGGTGTTGTTATTCAACTACCAGAGTTCATTTAAACAAAAATGGATATTTCTCCATCATTTCAGCTTCCCTTTCCCAGGTGGCTTCTTCCATAGTAAAGTGCTTCCACTGCACTTTTACTCTGGCCACTGTTCTGTTTCTCAATTCAATTTCTTCCCGCTCCAATATTTGAAGCGGTTCTGGAAGAAACTCCCCTTCTGGTTCCACCTGTACAACATTCCAATCAGCTATGTGAGAATCATCATGCACATATCTTTTTAATAATGAGACATGAAATACATTATGCACTCTAACATGGGCTGGTAAGGCCAGCTTGTAAGCCACTGGTCCCACCCTTTCTAACACCTCAAAAGGCCCACAATATCTAGGTGCAAGTTTTGCACAACTTCCAGCATAAAGTGTGCTCTTTTTGGGTTTGATGCGTAAATACACATGATCTCCCACTTTGAATTCTCGGTGCACTCTTTTCTTATCAACATAACTTTTCTGGCGATCTTGTGCTGTCTTGATATTTCTTTGTATTTGTTTGACAATTCTTTCCATTTCTTGTAATGCATCTGGTCCCAAGACCAGTTGATCCTCTGGTTGACTCCAACTCAAGGGAGTACGACACTTTCTTCCATAGAGTGCCTCAAATGGACTCATCTTAATAGAGGATTGGTAGCTATTATTATAGGCAAACTCAGCTAGATGCAGATACTCTTCCCATTTTGATGGCCTATCCATCACATACATTCTCAGCATATCTTCTAAAATTTGGTTTGTCCTTTCTGTTTGCCCATCAGTTTGAGGATGGTAAGCAGTACTAAAATTCAGTTTAGTACTCATTCCTGCAAACAATCCTTTCCAAAATGCTGCTGTGAACTTGGCATCCCGATCTGAGACAATCACCTTGGGCACTCCATGAAGCCTTACTATCTCCTTTAGGAAAACATTTGCTACTTGAGCTGTTCCAAAGGTAGATTTTACTGGTATAAAGTGGGCAGCTTTGGTGAGAGTGTCTACTACTACCATTACCGAATCATGCTGATATTTGTTTTTGGGTAATCCTGTTATAAAATCCATGGAAACTGTGTCCCATTTCCATTCTGCAATCGGCAAAGGGTTTAAAAGCCCTGCTGGGTGTTGATGCTCAACTTTGACCAGTTGACATTCCATACACCTACTTAGATACTCTGCCACATATCTCTTCATTCCTGGCTAGAACAGCTTCTTCTTCAAGGCTGTTAACATCTTTTGGTATCCTGGATGTCCTGCATAGGGCTGTTTGTGATATTCATCTAGAATTTCTCTTTTAAATGACTCTATATTTGGAATATACAACCTGTTTTTGTAATAGAGCAGCCCTTTTTGGTTTTTAGTGAAATCTGTTTTATCCCTTTTCTGTAGTTTCACCAAGAGGGCTTCATAGTTGGGATCTTGATTTGCTGCTTTTCCCACCATTTCCTCTATCTCCATCTGGGCACTACTCCCAATGCTGCTTAAATGTTGACAAGCATTTCTACTTAATGCATCAGCCACTTTATTTTCTTTTCCCTTGATATGTCTTATGTCCATATCAAATTCACTTAAAAATGACAACCATCTGGCTTGCCTTGCATTCAGATCAGTTTGGGAAAAGAATTATTTAAGACTAATATGATCAGTCATCAACGTGAATTTCTTCCCCAGAAGATAGTGCCTCCACATTTTTAATGCATGGATAACAGCTGCAAATTCCATATCATATGCACTATAATTTTTTTCATGTATTTTCAGTTTCCTAGATTCATAGGCAATGACTGAATTTTCCTGCAACAAGACTCCTCCGAGCCCTTCTCTGCAAGCATCTGTACATACAACAAACTCCTTATCAGGATCAGCAATTTTTAATATAGGGGCTGAAATAAGTTTTTGTTTTAACTGCTCGAAACTGTTTTGACATTTTTTAGTCCACACAAACTTGACACCATTTCTTTGTAATGAAGTGATGGGATGAGCTATGGCAGAAAATATTTCCACAAATCTATGATAGTAGCCTGCCATCCCCATGAATGACCTTATTGCCGAAACATCAGTTGGGACTGGCCATTCCTTAATTGCTTTTACCTTTTCAGGGTCAACTGCAAGCCCTTTTTCAGAAATAATATGACCCAAATATTGAATTTTATCTTTATAAAATTCACATTTACTGAACTTGGCATATAGCTGATTTTCTTTCAGAGTTTGCAACACTATCCGCAGATGTTCCTTGTGTTCTTCTTTGTTTTTGGAGTAGACTAAAATATCATCTATGAACACCAAAACAAATTTATCCAAATATTTATTCAACACACTATTCATCAGGCACATAAAAGTGGCAGGGGCATTTGTCAGACCAAAAGGTAAGACTACAAATTTGTAATGCCCATACCTGGTTCGAAATGTTGTTTTGCTGATGTCTTCTTCTTTAATTCTGAGCTGGTGATACCCAGTTCTTAAGTCTATCTTGGAAAAAACTGAGGCCCCTCTCACTTGATCAAACAGATCATCAATTCTAGGAAGTGGATATCTGTTCTTAATAGTCAATTTGTTCAGTTGACGATAGTCAATGCACATCCTAAAAGTTCCATCCTTCTTTTTAACAAATAAAACAGGTGCTCCCCATGGAGACACACTGGGTCTAATGTAACCCTTATCCAATAATTCTTGCAGCTGCATTTTCAGCTCCATCAGTTCTGGCGGACTCATCCGATAAGGGGCTCAGGAAACAGGTGTGGCTCCCGACACCAGATCTATAGAAAATTCAATCTCTCCTTTTGGGGGAAGATGAGGGATTTCCTTGGGAAAGACTTCCTTAAATTCTCTAATGACTGGTATAGTATCAAGTAACTCTTCCTCAGTTTTCTGTTCTATTTCTTCTACATGCACTGCATAGACTTGGTATCCTTTTCTAGCTGTTCTTTTCAATTGCAAGGCTGATATTTGTCTTACTGAAATGGATTTTGGTTTCCCTTTTAGTGTAAAAGGTTTCCCTTCTTCATCCACACAATGCAGGGTTTTATCCCAGCAGTTCATCGGAGCTTTCTTCTTTTCCAGCCAATCCATTCCTATCAACAGATCATAGGATCCTAATGGCAATATGTTCAAATTTACTTCTGTTGGGAACCCATCTAATTGTATTGTTGTTTTGGGCAACTTATGTGTGACTTTTCTCTTAGTTCCAGTGGCCAGCTGTACCAACCATGACTGCTGAAATTTTTCAGGTTTAATTTTACATTTTTCTACAATTCCAGGACTAATGTAACTCAAAGAAGCAGCTGTATCAATCAAAATAGTAATGGGTAGGTCAGAAATCTTACCCTCCATTTCCACCATGGTTGTTTGATGTTCCGCTTGTCGATTCTCCAAGGCTGCACTGATAGTTGGTATATTTCTGGCTATGTCATTTACTGTTGTGGCCTCTCGCTCTCTGCTGATCATGTGTATATTTCGATGGGGGCAATCCCTCATCATATGGGGTTCTCCACAGCCCCAACATTTCAAAGGTTCTTTCATTCTGACTGTCCCTTCCTTTTTATTGTTCCCATCTACTGGTTTTGAAGCCACTTGGGACTGAGCTGTTTGACTTTCTTTTGGTTTATTGAATTTTTTCCGCTGATGATCTCTACCAAAGTTTCTCAGATATGCTGGTTTTGGTATTTTGCCTTTGAACTCACCCTTGTTCAGCCAACTCTTCCCTTCTTCAGCTTTACCTTTAAACTGCTGATAGCATAATCTTGCTTTTCTAACCGCCTCATCCATAGTCTTTGGATTGTCAAACTCTATTTTCTCCTTGTACACCGTAGGCAAACAATTTAAAAACCTTTGCACCTTTGCCTTTTCTTCCCTGATATAAGGGACATACCTCAGTAAATTTGTAAACTTAGTGACAAACTCATCAATAGTGAGCTGTCCTAATCTAAGTTCATGAAATTCCTTTGCTTTATCATCATAATAACGTTCATTCAAATAACGACTTTTGAACTTAATCTGAAAATCTTCCCAAGTAACTGTCTTTTCATCAATGGCATGCACCATTTTTGTCTCTTCCCACCATAGTGTAGCCTTTCCTTGTAGCTGATACACAGCTAATCTGGCCTTCAGATTGCTCTCATATTCATACACTTGGAAATACTTGATCATGTTCAGCAACCAAGCTTCAGCATCCTCTTCCTTCTCCCCATCGTAGGAGGGAGGTTTGATCTTTCTAAATTCTCCCTGCAATTCTCTTTTCTGCTTATATTGATTTCTAGCTACATCCTCATCCTCAGATTCATCCATCTTTCTTTTTCCAGAACCTTCGCCTTCCTGGATGTTCCGGGAAGTTAGCTCTCTGATGAGCTTTTCCTGCTCCTTACTGGCTGATGACAACATGTCATTTTGGCTTCTTAATTCAGCCAACTCTCATTGCATCCGGTGCAACATAGCCAGTACTGGGGCATTGGGATCTGGAGTAGCAAACTCATCACGCAGATCCACATAAATTCCTCCCTCTTCAGCCATTTTAGCACCACACTGTACACACTCATAAATTTAATCAGTCAAACACAACAAAATATAAATTACCAAATCTCTACACTGCTCAATAACATTCAGAATTTTGTGAGCATAATACTAACAGCCCAGTTTTTGTACTTGGGCTCTGATACCATTTGTAACAACCCCAGTTTAAGGAATTTTTTTTTTTTCATATCCATCCTTAGATCCCCTTGGTATTTATCGGTTGGTATGAATACTCTGTTCAGAAGTTGGTTATTTACTCACCATTCCCTTCTAATAATATTCAATGCTAACCCAGTTCACATTAAACCCATGTACATAAATTCTAAGCCTCTTATAGAATTCTTATAGCCCTATGTGCTCATCTTTTTCGACCACACATAGGGTACTGATATATCACATATATATAAAACATCGCATCCATATATATAATTTATAAATCCTATATACATATGTATATGTCATTGTATAAAGTCAATCAATGTTGCATACACCCATGCAAAACTTTAGCATAGATATAAGTTCCATATATACTATCGAATACACATCTATATAATATCAAATCCATATATACATATATGGCATTGGGTATAGTCAATTTAAAATTTCCTACATCTATGCATAACTCATATATCTATATACCCCATATATACAAATATTTATGCCACCCGCTACCACTATTGAAAGTACGCCTATAGCACGACATGACATGAAATATATTTTTATATATATTTGTTAACTTATGTCGAGGCCTTTAACTAAAAACGATTGCCGCCTTTCAACAAATATTTGGTCTTAGCGCAATTACATTGAAGACTATGATGAACCTTCCATTGAACACATAATACCTACCATGTGTTCAGTTACTGTCAGATATAGGCAGAGACATATAAAATTTCGACGTTTGGGTTATGAACTGTGTGAAACGCATCGCTCTCCCACCAGAATTGAGGATGATTTGTTGGCGTACCTTCCTGGTAGGCCTGGTCGTGTCGTGGCAATCTCCTTGCCAGCGGATATGATCACGCTGATCACCATTGTACAGAATGCCGGCGGGGTTGGTGTAAACCTTAGTTTTTTTTTCTTTGATTTGTGACCGGTAGATACACGCGTTATGTGCTGCTGCGTCTCGTATTGTATCCTAGTACTGTTTCAAGATTTTATGCGCCTTCTACTGCTATGTTTAGTTCATCTGGGTTGACGTGTTCATGAAATATAATATTTTTCTGGTTTTTTGTTGGCAGGAGTGCATTTCGTACGTGGGAGGAAAGCTGGTGCATGTACTGGTGCATTGTGCTTGGTCTCTGGCCGTCGAATTTTCCAGGTTTAACCCAGCGACGGCATGCATACGATGCCCTCCTTCTCTACACTCATTGATGGCGCTTGGTACCTTACTGTCAATGTAGATGGTTTTCCTCAATAAACCTCGGGATTTTCTGAGGTATTGATATCATGCAATTAGGGTTTCGGGTGTTCTTTTAATTGAACCCCTTCAGTCGACCTAATTCCCCAGCTCCTTCCTGTCATGGTTCTATTTTTTTTTTTCTTGACTCCTCTCGTTTACTATCTTCCTTCAGTTGCCGCCCTTATTTCGTTTTTTTTTTCCGCTACAGTATCTACATAGCTATTGTATAGCTGCGCCGAGGAGGAAAAGGATCGACGCCTTTGTCTGCCCCTCGGAGGCTGGGGTCTAATCTGCTTTCGTTGACGCGGTTTAATTTTATTTATTATTAACACAGTTGCAATTCCATTCGGGTGTGATGTATGAGTGTTTTTGATTTACTAGTTACTATTTCTGCATTCAATACGTTTCTTATATGCCGAAGCATGTGCAGGTCTTTCAGGGTTTAAACATCGAGAGTCTTTCGAATCTCATTCAAGTGTAACAGTTGTTACATAACCCACCTGCAACTTTCCTCATACACCATCTGGTTTTCTCGTTGGTCAGTGGTTACCTTCAGCCAGTCGTAAAGGTGGAACGCCTCTAACAGGTAAAACCTAAATTCCTTCCTTCAGGGTGTAGCGTGTTGTTCCAGTTTGTTTATTTTGTGTTGACCTCCTCTGGCTGTCGTTCAAAATCTCGCCAGATCTATCAAATTTACTCTATGTTTGTAGTTATATGCTTAGGTTGAGTTGTCTCCGTCAGCGAGAATCACCAGTGTTCTGATCTATAGTTTCCAGCTATGTTACTAGTTTCCATTTCGGTTTACTATCGTTTTGGGTTGGGATTCATATGAGGAAAGGGGGCCGAATTATTATGTCGGCTATCCACCTCCCTGAATGAAAGCTCTGCATCTTTTTTTTTCTATCTCTTTATTGAGGATAGTATACCCTCGAACGCAAGTTATTTCACGCTGGCGTTGGGAGGATTTACACAATACTTCTGACATATAAAAAATTATTTTAAAACGGTGCAGGACACTCAACTACAGCAATTATTCAGGTCCTTGACTATTACTTTGGAGGCGTCATTTCATGTTTTGGGTTGTGGTTCATTCTGCGGCCTCCGAAACGCCGCGGCCTCTGCGATGGTAGCCTAAACGAGGATTACGTTGGTTTAACCTACTGTGCACGCCTCTACCATGACTATCGTTTGATTATAACTTCTTGGAACCCTGCATGATACGTTTACCATTTTTTTGTCTAACTCTTTCGCTAGAATCAAAAACAAATAAATTATTATTGTGGCGCTCATTACTTATTTTATTTCCCTCATTTTCTCATACTGGCGTGTGTGGCAAGTGCCATGAACACAAGCTAGGTTTTAGCTCTCGGCGTCCGTGTTTTTTTTTATTGCCACGGTGATACGCTACACGCGTAGTATCAGGGTTTTATTTTTTTGTTTACCTGTGTTAATTTTATTTAATATTAAAACAGTCATCGAAATACAGTGACTATAAAAGTCGGCCTGTCAAAGGTTTTGTTGGATTTATGACGAAGGCCACGGATTTACAATTTTTACGGTCATGCATTTATATCTTTTGACCATACATTGATTCGGTTAGTCGTAGGAACCATATATCTATATGTTCATTTTAACATGTCGGATTTGTATTATCATTTACTTTTCATATATATATATATATGTTTCATTTTAACAAAATTTATATATATGGTTTGAATTTATAACTCCCTTTTTAACCTATATAGTTCATATATATATATATATATATATATATATATATATATATATAGGTATGGTCCATGTAGAGTCTATGTGAAAAGGGTCTATTTAAGTCTTGATACTTCTTAATATAGGGATATTTGTGCTAGATACTTTACATGGATTTAATAGTTCAGTTGCTGGTATACATTGAGCATAGCTTAAATCCATAACCAAAATATGTATTTCAAGGTTTAGAGGTGGTATTCACTTTCGATAGTCTCCATAATTGATACACAAGATAGAATACTCCCATAGAGTAGAAGCACTTATTTATCTAGAAGAATATTGGGTCCCATATTCTAATGTCTTTATCTTGTGTTTTTTTTTTTCTGCTACAATATTTTTATAATATATTTATGAGCACAATTATCACATTTGTATTTACAGAAAACAAGAGAACACTTCATTATCCATAGAGACTAAGTAACTTCAGATTTAGACCACAATTGGTATAGAGCTTCTGAGGTTTCTACTCTATGGATTTCTGGTCTACAACTAAACAGAATCTGGAAGCTAATTGCCTTAGGATGGATTCTGTTAAATGTAGTACTAACATCAACCACACCATTTAATTTATTTTTATATATGTAGCCAATTCATACCAACAGAAAGTAGAATAACAATAATTTCATAACATACCACAATCTGCAATTGACCAACCTCCCAACCTTAGAGTCCTCTTTGTCTCCCAGGACTCACCCCCGAGCAGAGATCACCTCCTAGAACAGATCAACCCCTGATCTGCTTAGGAGCAGCTTATTTAAGCTCATAAGTCCCCAAAGCATGTTTCTAATTCTGCGTCCAGAATAACAGGATGCTTTCTTTCCTGTTTAGCCTAGGCTTCCCATTTTGGGATTCTTTAAAGCTGCTTTAAGCTTTTCCTCAGCTTTTCCAGCTTTTCTTTACCTCTTCCCAACTACTCCTCTTCATTGGGGAAATTTTAGATTCCTCCTCAAATCTAAATTAATTTCTTTCAAGGATTTTTGAAAGATTTTTGGGGATTTGTTGCCTTATCCATCCTCATGGATTTGGCAAGTGATCTCTAATTCTCTTTTGGTCAAAATGCACAATCATTTTATTTATTTCCTCAAATAAAATATGCAAATACATTCACACCATACTCATCCCTTGGGGTCCACCCCCTTAGGATTAAAGTTCAAATGTCCAACTTTAAAAATTCAACACACAAATTGGGGGTGTTACACAATTCCACTTGATATCAAACTTAGCATAACACCATTACACCATGGAAAAATTATAATAATCCCTATTGACAATTAAAGGTTTATTGAATTCATATTTATTAATATTACCACTTGGATCATTTTATGTAAAAATACTTCTACTATTTCTAAATTTCACCAATTATCTTTTCTCCCTTCTCTTATTTATCAAAGCTACTCACTCAATTTAACTTCATATTTTTAAATAATGTCTTATATTGAAAAAATTCCTACTCCACCTAAGACTAAAGATTCATAAAGTATATCAATTTATGATGATTATCATCTTTGTAGGAATAAACATATCTTTATGTATGGTTTTTTATTTTTATTTTGTAGGATTGTAATGTCTTTATTTTCTTAGTATTTTACAGAATAAAGTATAATATTGAGACAATTTTTTATTTTTCATAATTTTTATTTATTTTTCCAAATAATAATTCTTTTATTTATTTTTCCAAATTATAATTCTCTTAAATCTTATTTTTCTTATTATTTATTAAAATATTTTAATTATAATAAAATATTTTAAATATAAATTTAATAAATATAATAAATATTTTTAAGGAAAACTAAAATCTATTATCGTGTGAGCTAACGGCAAGATGCAATCACATTAAGTGATAGAAAGACGCAGTAAGAAAGTGTAATAAGCCTTATAAACAAAAGTTATAATTCCTTTTCATTTTTGAATTGATAAAATAAATTATAATTGATTATTAATTAGTTTAAATCATTTAATAAAATGATTATGAAGCAGATCCTATATTTTTTAATTTAAATTTAATAAAATTTTAAATTATTATAATATTATTTTTTTGATTTTTCAGGATATGGATTTGATTTCATTTTTTTAAGTGTTTCTAGATGCAGTTTTTATAGCACAAATAAATTGGAAAATTTAAATCTAATATAATATTTCATTTTCACAAACATGAGCAATTAACTTGCTTTCCAAATTATTTTTCTAACACAAGTTAAGAAATAAAATAATTCTCCTCTTAGATGTAACTAAATTGCTAAATATGAAGTTATTATGATGTAAAGAAAATTTAGTTTTTTAAATAAAATTTAAATTTGATTAAATTTGGTAGGTTATTTAAAAAAAATTAAATTAAAGATATGAAAGAAATTCAAATTATTAAATATATTTAATTAATATAAATTTTATATTAAAAGAAAAATTAATGCATAAATAAATTTGAATGTAAAGTATTTAGAAAGTTTAAATATAAATTTAACGTGATACAGAATAACTATATTTAAATTCAACCTTTGTCCATTGTTTCTATGAATCAGATTAAGTATACAGAACGGCTATACTTAAAACTGAAACGCTAGAGATATTTTATTTTACCATAGAGAAAGGAGAACAATGTGTGTTTTCCCTTTATCACTTAGTTGAATTTTAATTTCTTGTTTGTGCGCTTTCTGTTTGTTGTGAATATCAAATTTAATTTGTTATAATAAAATATTTTTAATATTACAATATTTTTATATTTAAAATACATATTGTATAATTAATTTATAATAAATTAAAATTAATAAGAACTAAAAGTATAATTCTACATTTTTATCAATTAATAAAAAAGGTTTGGTGAAGTTCAATATGAATTCAATAAAACTCTAAATTATTATAATACAGAACATTTAATTATTATAATAAAGTTGTAAAAAGTGGTTTATATTAAAAACTAGTTTTTAATGTTTATGTAAAATCTGCCATCAAAAGCTTATATTTTATTGGTAGGTATATTTTTAGAAACTTTCTATACTCAAGTTTTTTTTATAGTCAATGTTCTGTATGTGGAAAGTCAATATCCTGTTTTTAATTAAAATTACATTTAATGAAATTTAATAAATAATGATACGTTAATTAAGTTAAATGCGTAGATCAAAAATTCAATATATTTGAATTATTAAATAGGTATTCAGATTTGAAAAATAAACTTAAATTTTATTAAATTTGACGTGTCATTGAATTTGACGACGCAATGACAAGGTCTGGCAAATTGAAATATAAGTTTAACATTGTATACAATACCCAAATTCAAATGTGACTGTTGTTTCTCTGCATCGGATAAATTTGAACTAACGGTGATACATGAAAGCAAAGGTAAATTTAAATGAAAAAATTAATGCATTTTACCCTTGGCAGAGGAGACCGTCGAGCTTTAAAATTATTATGAATACATTTTTCTTTTCATTTACTGAAATTTAAATTTTAAGTTTGTGGGCGCTTAAGTTTTTGTTATAGTAATTATTTAGTTATCCTTTTCTTTTTCAGTTTTGTCAACTATTTTTTACCATATGATCAAGGGTGAAATTTATATGCTCTATTTTCGGTTGGTTTTATTGTTCGTTTAGTCATTTATTATTAAATAATGGTGGTGGTTTTGAAGATGGGGAGGTTGGAGAGGGATTGATTTTAATGGTTCTTTTTAATGGAAAAATAGTTATCTCGATTTAATTGGTTAATGAATTGCAATTAACCATAGATTTTTTTATTTTTTATTTTGATTCATTTGGTTATTGCAATTGCAACTAACAATAGGGTTTTGGTTTTATAAAAATGATTATCAAATACAAAATAAAAACGTAAATATGGCAATTAACAAATGCAATAAAAATTATTTCAAATAAATTAAAAATAACTTGTTAATTAATCCTCTCAGTAGTGTCATATTTTGAAGTTGTAAATTTTTATTAAATTCCAATTGAAAATCCCCACACATTAAAGCTTATATTGCTATATTTTGTTATATTTTATAGATAAGGTATCTCCTGAGAAATTTTATGGAGCTAAATCACTAAATATGGATTTATTCTAAAGTAAAGAAAATTTAATGTTTGTTGAAAATTTTAGATGCAAATAAATGTCTAAATATGTAGTTATTCCGAAGTAAAAGAAATTTAGTGTTTGTAGTAAAATTTATATTTTATTAAATTTGGCATGTTATTTAAAAATGATTAAATTGAATATATAAAAAAAATTTCAAATTATTAAATATATTTATCTAACTGATATACTTAAAACTTAAACGCTAGAGATCTTTTATTATACCATAGAGAAAGGAGATAAATGTGTGTTTCCTTTATCAATTAGTTGAACTTTAATTTCTTGTCTGTGTGCTCTCTATTTGATGCGAAAATAAAATTTAACTAGTTGTAATAAAATGTTTTCAACATTACAATAATTTTATATCTAAAAGAAATACTGTATAATTAATTTATGTTCTGCAAACTAGAATTAACAAGCCAGGCTGCAAAGCAGCAAGTCCCTGCCATTGAGTGGAAAGAAAGTTGGAAAGAAAATTAGCACACAAACTAGCTATGCCTTAGAAATAAGATTTCTAAGATTGATAGTAAGTGATTTAATAAGTCAATAAACTGTTCTATAACTAGCGCAGATGAGAAAAGAGAAAAATAGCTTGCAAACTAGCTATGCTTTAGAAATAACTTATAAGAATGCCAGTAACTTAGAAAGAACAGTGCTAGTAAGTGAGTGAATAAGTTGTTGTGAGCTAGCAAGTCATCAAGCCAACCTATGAGTAAAATTTCAGATCTGAGGCATGCTAGAAGAATTTAGGTTGCTGAAATCGTAGCTAATGTTGAATAAAGAGTTGCAAGAATTTAAATTCTATTGTAATAAGATTTCTACTAAGTGAGTGAATAAACCATTATGAGTTAGCAAGTCATCAATCAAGCCTATGATTAAAATTTCATATCTCAAGAATGCTACAATAATTTAGGTTTTTGAACTCCTCGCTAATGTTGAATAAAGAGTTGCAGAAATTTAAATTATGTTGTAACATTGTTCCACAGTTGCAACATTGTGCATGTCTCACAAAAACTTGATCATTCTCTTCGCTCAACAAAAGACTTAAGACACTTTGAACATATGGAAATTATTAGAAATTGGATTCCTTTCAGATCTATCAAAATATAGTATCTTGATCAACAGTTTCAATGTCATGGTTGTTGCAAATCAGAACTAGAAACTCAAAATACAACATTTTCAATGTCGTGGTTGTTGTAGCTCGGAACTAGAAACTCAAAATACTTCATGAAATGCTCAGAAATGAGTTATGTCAGAAACTACAATTGTATGGGTACTTTGGCTAATTCACGCGCTTTTGTCATGGGGTTTTTTGGTTGTCCTAAGGTGTTATGTAATAGTGTAGTATTATTGTTGAATTTCCTGAGCGGTTTTATGAGTCAAATAGCCCATTTTTATATGATAGTAATAAATCTGATTGTTGTTCTAGTGATGGATTATTGCAAAGATATGAGGAGTTAAGTATTAGTTCAATATGATATCCTATTTATTCTTATCCTATTGTTCCTAATCTATTCTATGGAGAGTATGAGTGAAGTCTAGTATAGTATTATTATTTTTTATTATTCTAGAGTATTCATTGAGTATAAGTCTAGTATCAATATCTAATAAGAAGAAGATGAATTCAATATAATTCTAGGGTAAGATACCGTCAGTTTAAACTCAAGTCAAATGGTTTCTTGATATTTTTCCTATGAAATCTTATAGTAAAGCGGAAGGTTTGGTTGGTTAGCTATTGTTCTGGTCTTTTATTCCATGGACTAGTCGTTATGGTCATTCAGTTAGTTGTCTTGATTCTATATCTATGAAGTAGAATAAGGGGTTTTTCCTAGTAGTAAGAGATTCTTAAGAATGAGTAATGAATATTGAGTAGAGTCCTTTGTTGATCCAAGAATAAGCTCTATGTTGTGTGTATGTAGTTCTAAGTGTGATTTTATTGGTTCCACTTCTAATGAAATTCTATGTGGAAGGTGTTTTTAAGGTCAAAGTATCGTAGGTGTGTATTAAGGGCTATTGTGTCTAGGGAGTTTTGAGGGTTCATTTCTGTAGTTTCTCTAGTCAGAGTTGATTCCTAGCTGTCTCTAGTGAGTTGTATGCTGTTTTTCCTGGTTGTCTATGGTAAGAGTGAGCCATAGGTTTTTGGAGTTTGAGTTATAGCTAAGTCTAAGTAAATTCTATGTCTAGGATAAGGCTATGGATAGATATATGCTCGCTTTTGTGTTGCTAGGGTTGTAGCCTTTATTCTATTGTCAGTTTTTTAATACTTTCTAGAGTTATCAATACATTATTTGATATATGGATTCCAACAATTGTTTAGTTCTATTACTTAGAGAACATTCTTACGTGGAGAATGGCCAGCTTTTTTGTAGAACATTAACATTTTATGACGTTCTCTAGCTACGTGGATATAGAATGTTTAGTTTTTGTGGATAATATTCAGTTTTTGTGAGAATATCTAGCTACATGAATCAATAATCTACAGGAACCATCAACTTGAGGTACTCACAATGGATATTTTTACTAATTTTTTATGCCATGTGAACGTGATGAGTACTTAGTGGAATTTGCGTGAATGCCAAATATTTTTTCAGATTCAATAACATGTTTGTAATAAATCAATCATTCGTACTAGGATTCAATTTAACTTAACCAACTGATAGAAGGATTTTCTCAACTTCCTTACTATAATCGCCTTCAAAAACACATTTTTGAAAAAATACATTTATACTTTTGGAGTATGTTATCTGACAAGAAAAATGGCTAAATATGTGCCATATACATGTTTATGATAAAGAAAATTTAATAGAAATATTATAGATAAAAAAATTTCCTAACAAGGAAGCCTATTAAAATGGTTTAAAGAAACTCAAAGTGATGATCTTGTATCAACCTCATTAGATGTGAATTTTTTTTGCTAAGCTCCTTAACCATTGGTTGTTCATATGTGCAGTGTATGAGTAGTGTTTTCTCAGGAGTGTTTCTATACAAAGGAAAATCTTGAAATGAAAATTTGAACTAATGGTTTTACTGAATCAAATCAGCTAATTAGTTTGACTATTGCAGTAAATGTTAACTAAGAACGCATGAAATAACTCCATCAAAATGGAAAATATTGAAGAGAAAAAACATATTTCTCTATTGTGCATATTTTGACAATGAGGTATGATCCTTCATTTTCTGAGCATTGCAAAGTTGATCTATAGCACCGCTATGTTCAATCAATGTTGCTGCCCCTATCCCAGTCCCTAGTACCATCATCAGAAACACAAAAATATTAATTATTCAATTAAAGACTCCACCACAGACCACACAACTTAAAATAACATGTGCTTATCTCTGCACATGGAGACAACTCCCAACTTGCAGCCTTTGCCATGAAATTTCATTTCATGAAGGAGGGTTTCTACACAACGGGCACCTAAAAAATAGAATACCAAACATGAAATGAAAATTAAAAGACAAACATAAGCCCTTTTTTATTTAAAACCTCTCCATATCTAGTACCAAACATGTGATGAAAATTTGAAAAACTCCAAGAGATCGTGGAAAAGTAACATAATATTGTTTAAAATAAAGAATCATATTTTAATTTGAAATATTTTTCAATTATTAAGTATGATTTTCTCAGGGCAAAAGTAACAATTTATTTCTAAAATTATAAATTTATTTTTTGATTTGAAATAATTTTTCATCCATGAAGTATTATTTTCTCAAATAAAAAATTGGTAAATATTCCTTTAAACTCTTAGTTTCCTATCCACATCCCGAGCGCCTCTCCTTCGGATATAATGATGATTTAAGTGAATGATCACATTATCACTCCTTATATCCATATACATATATAATAAATCTTAACAATCATTCGAAATCACTAATTGACTTGACGGAACCAATAATGCAATTTGTTGAAATTTGAGAGTCATTCTTTCTTTAGTGAAGCCCTCTTGTGAGAGGTGAGCCATGTACAAGTATATATATATATATATATATATATATATATATATATATATATATATATATATATATATATATATATATATATATATATATAATTCAAATGAAAATGCATATAAACTAATTTTCAATAATATTAGAAAAAAGGAAGTTAGAGAAGTTGTTCAAATGGTGTGGGTGTTATTATCTCCATCGTACACTCAATTGCTAGAGTCCTTGGAGAAAAAAAAACATCTCCAAAAACCTAAAATTCAAAAATTTTAAAACTATAAAAGAGCTCAATATCTAGATCTTATTTTATAATGAAATTTTTGAGCTTAGATTTATAACTTAAACATATAAGTGAAAAATTGAATACTTGTGACAGTGGATTTGGTACATCACCTAAAAGGGAAGAACACGGTGGCTCCCAATGAAAATCATCTCCAGAAACCATAACTTCAAAAAAATTTAAAGTGTAAATAAATCAAGATCTAGATCTCATTCTTTGATGGAACTTTTGAACTACAATATATAACTTTAAAAAGTAAGTGAAAAAATGAATACCTATGTTGGTGGATTTAGCACATCTCCTAAAAGGGAAGAAGAGGGTGGCTTTGAATGAAATTCATATCCACAAACCTAAAATTCAACAATTTTAAAACTGTAAAATAACTCAAGATCTAGATCTCATTTTTCAATGAAACATTCACTTCAATTTATAACATAAAAATATATTTAAGTGAATTTTTTTTTATAATTGTGACAGTGGATTTGGCACATCTCCTAACAGGGAAGAAGAGGGTACCTCCATCACAAAAACATCGCACAGAATCAGAATATTTGAACATTTCATTATACATGCGTACATGTTTACACAATTATTTATTTAAAAAAAATGTCATCATGCTATGATATAATAGTAGATTAAAATAATTGTAAATCAACATCATGAACACTTCAAAAACACTAACATTTTCCAATATATCATATTTATTGTGACAACCATTTTGATTATGAGAACCTGAAGCTTCGACCATGATATTAAAATATTCGTTCATCAAGCGTGAGAACTATAAATGGTGTTCACATATATAATAATTTTTTTTCAGATTAACATATACAAATAAATTTATGTATATGTATTTATTACAAATTGTACATGTGTTAAAATACTAAACCTAACCATTAACACATACTAATCGCATGCTCTCTTCCTCATCAATTATTAAGTCCTACCAACCACTACGACAATCCTTTGCATATGTTATGAGCTCTTCATTACTCATGTTGTCTATCTCATCATTTTTATGATATACAAAATTAGCACATGCATTCTCCCTTGCTCTTTGTCGATTCAAAGAAACATCAATTCCACTAAGTCCACTCTGAACATTGTCTATGATAACATGCCTTACTTCTCGACAAATTTGAGAAGTCGCATTCATCTCTGACTGCAAAGTTTCCACACGAGGAGGTCAACTTACCAATGGTGGCTTGGGGTGAGGCAACTCAGCATCACGCTTTCAGCTCCTACGGTCACATAATCGACCTTTCCTAGGACCAAACAATTGAGAGGGAAGGTCATTGTAATTGGGTTTCATTCCTAAAAATAATTCAGCATAAAATAATTCTCCAAAATAAAGAGGAACCTTATTGTTCCATGGTAGTATTCCATAGGAAGCAAGGTGCCAATCACACAAATGGAAAGCTATATTACGGTCCATGAAATATTGCACCTTTAACATCTTTCTTTTAGGCCCTTCTTTGAAATTAAACATAGAATTTTCCATTTACGTTGTAACTCTGTGTTTAGTAACCTCTCATGTATCTAGACCCATCATTGTTTCATTTATTTTCCTCATCACTTCTACAAAAGTATTACTGGCTGGCCCAAGAATTTTGTACACATCTACAAGTGTGCTTAAAGAGTGAGTAACTATTTCTAATATTTCTTGACTCTCAGTGGGGAGTTTTAAAGGCACAAGATATTTCTTCAATTTTGAACAAACATGTTGACACCTTTGTAATGTGCATTGCTGGATGTTTGTTTCCCAAGATAAATTAGAAATTTCAGACGGATAAGTTGTGGTTGGTGTAGATCCTTCTTATTGAATAACGCGTTCTGGCCTACATATTTTTCGAGCAATAGTTTTACCCTCTGCATCAATATATAAAATTTTGTATAAATAAAAAAACATGTGAACAAATTTGTACAAATTGAATGAAAATAATATTCATATTGATGACCACCTCTAGATGGTTGGGTAACATCATGCCCATGCTAAGATTTTGAGAACCAGAATGAACACCGATTGGTTGAAAACCAACACGGCCACCCATTGATTGGCTTCCGGTGAAATGCATATCACCACCCTCACGCAATTGGCCACCACCTATTGATGGGTCACCATGGAAATATGTACCACCACCACCCTCATGTGACGAGAGGGAAGCTTCATAAAAAAAATATGAATTTATACTCAATTAAAAAATACATACATACATATAAATACATGTATATATGATTGATTAAGTTGCGTGAACAATACCAAAATTGAATGAAAAATACCATGATTGCGTGAACCATGGCCATGCCCCATTGATGGAGTAGATATTCTTGTCCTCCTAACTCCTAAAAAATAAAAAATGAAATTTATTAAAAACTCATTTAACTCACGAAATTGATAAAAAAATCAATTCCATATGTATACATGTATGTACATGGGGATATATATATATATATATATATATAATCAAAAAATCAATTCTACACGTATACATGTATGTATGGGGATAATATTATATATTCAAATTTCATTTAAAAACATGCACACTTAATATAAATACCATTAACATCCCTCGGTCCATGATCCCCCTCTCTCATAGAGGCATGAGGTACTATCGATCTTCTCCTTTCATCCTCGATGATATATATATATATGGATATCTATGGTGGCCATTTATAACTATTTTTAAAATTACTATTTAAAATAAATTCAAAAGATTTCAAAAAATTAATGTATTTAGTACACAAATGTTGAGCTCAAAAAAAAATTATGTAAAACACGACTTTCAAAACACAAATTGATGTGTGAAACTCACTTTAAATAATTTTTTTTGAAGTCCTCACATTTTAATTTTATAAAACATGAAGTTCACCAAATTGATGTGTGAAACTCACTTTAAACAAAAATTTGTTGAATTCCTCACATTTTAATATTATAAAACATGAAGACACTAAGTTGTGCTTACAAGGTGGGAGAACAATTGTTGTATAATTGAAAAAAACACATGGTCATTAGAAAATGACACATTTATAAGTAAAAAACACACACATATCAAAGATATCTTACAATGTCCATCAATAAAATTTGAAGGAGAGAGTATCAACACTAATTCATATTTGAGAGATGAATATTGAATTGGAATTTCCCCATATAATACCAATTCATCTATTAATTCATATTTGATAGATGAATCTTGAATTGGAATTTCTCCACATAATAGATCACCAGACATCTTATTAAAATTTGCACAATGTCTTATACTAAAAAATTGAAATTGTCTAACAATATTGTTTTCGAATCCATGTAGATGTTTAGCCTCTCCTTAACTTGGTACATGCCTTTCATCTAGTGTCACACAAGTTTAGAATTGGTGAAAACTACAATTCCATTTGATCCATACTCCCTAGCTGTTCCGAAGCCTTTTATCAATGCAATATAATATGCCTCATTGTTTGTTCTTCTTCCTGGTATATTCATTTTCCTTTGGAGGAATTTGTTAATAAAAATACTGCAAAGCACATACATAATCACTGATTTCCATGGATTGGGATAGCAAGAAACATCTATGCATAATGTCCAGTTTTCAACCATGTTTAGTGGGCTTTCGGATCCAAAAAAAAAAAAAAATTTAATAAAATATATTAAATGAAAATTTATTCCAAATTCATGGGAGAAATAACATGTACATGGTCCTTAAATTTTATGGGTGAAATGAGATGTACATGGCTCCCAAAATTATAGGCAAATGCCTTAAAATTTATGGGAGAAATGACATGTACATGGTTCCCAAAAACACAAAAAAAAAACAAATTCAATAAAATATATTGAATGAACATTTATTGCAAATGCATGGGAGAAATGACAAGTATATGGTTTTCCTTATATTTTATGGGTGAAATGACATGTACATGGCTTCAAAAAACAGTAGAAATGCCTTAAAGTTTAAGGTATAAATGACATGTACATGGTTCCCAAAAACACTAGCAAATTCTTTAAAGTTTATTGGAGAAATGACATGTACATGGTTCCCAAAAAAACTAGAAAATTCCTCAAATTTTATGGGAGAAATGACATGTACATGGTTTTGAAAAACACTAGCATTTTAATTATTGAAAATTCCTTAAATTTTATTGCAAATGCCTTGAAGTTTATGGGAGAAATTGCACATATATGGTTGGGAGAAATGACATGTACATGGTTCCCAAAAACACTAGCAAATGTCATGTTTATTGGAGAAATGACATCTACATGGTTTCCAAAAACACTAGCATTTTTCTTAAAAATATATTAAATGATTATTTATTGCAAATGACTTAGATTTTATTGCAAATGCATGGGAGAAATGGCATGTACATGGTTTTCCTTAAATTTTATGGGAGAAATGACATGTGTACATGGGTTTCCTTAGATTTTATTGGAGAAATGACATGTACATGGTTTGCCATAAAGTTTATGGGAAAAAGGACATCTACATGGTTTTCCTGAAAGTTTATGGGAGAAATGACATAGAAATTTCACGTACATGGTTTTCTTTAAACACTAGAATTTTCCTTAAGAATATATTAAATTAATTTTATGGGAGAAATGACATGTACATGGTTTGCCTTAACGTTTGCCTTAAATTTTATAGGAGAAATTACATAGAAATGACATGTACATGGTTCCTCAAACACTAGAAAATGCCTAAAGTTTATGGGAGAAATTACATAGAAATGGCATGTACATGGTTCCCAAAACCCTAGAAAATGCCTTAAAGTTTATGGGAGAAATGACATGTACATAGTTTTGAAAAACACTAACATTTTCCTTAAAAATATATTAAATTAAATTTTGTGTGAGAAAATACATGTACATGGTTTTCCTTAAATTTTTCCTTTATGTTTATGGGAATAATGACATAGAAATGACATGCATATGGTTCCGAAAACAATAGAAAATTTCTTAAATTTCATGGGAGAAATGACCTGTACATGGTTCCCAAAACACTAGCAAATGTCTTAAAGTTTATGGGTGAAATGACATGTACATGGTTTTACTTAAATTTTGCCTTAAATTTTATGTGAGTAATGACGTAAAAATGACATGTATATGGTTCCCAAAATACTAGAAAATTCCTTAAAGTTAATGGGAGAAATGACATGTACATAGTTTTAAAAAAAAATAGCATTTCATTAAAAATATATTAAATTAAAGTTTATGGGAGAATGACATGTACATGGTTTGCCTTAAATTTTATGGGAGAAATGACATGTAATTGGTTTGCCTTAAATTTTGCCTTAAGTTTATGGGAGAAATGACATGTACATGGTTTGCCTTAAAGTTTTCTTTAAATTTTATGTGAGAAATTACATAGAAATAACATGTATATGGTTTAAAAAAAAACTAACATTTTTCTTAAAAGTATATTAAATTAACCTTAAAAATATATCAAAATTAACATTAAATTTTTTGGGAGAAATGAGATGTACATGGTTTCAAAAAACACTAAGATTTTCCTTTAAAATATATTAAATTAAAGTTTATGGGAGAAATGACATGTACATAGTATTCCTTAAAGTTTGCATTAAATTTTACGGGGGAAATGACATATAAATGGCATGTACATGGTTCCCAAAACACTAGAAAATGCCTTAAAGTTTATGGGAGAAATGACACTCTAGAAAATACCTTAAATTTTATGGGAGAAATGACATTTACAATGAGTGTTGGTAATAACTCATTGTTAACACACTGATCTGAACATATAATTGCCATTTCTAAGAATTTTGATCTTGCTAATTGTTATTGTCTATATTGGCACATTACCTTTTGGTGTCAATGGTATTTGAAAAATGGGTTTTTGCGACATGTTTTGTGTTGATATTGATAATTTTCCAAACCCATCCATATAAATCATAAAATGGTGTTTCAAGAATGGCTTTCTTCCACACATTTTGTGTTCATACTGATAATTTTCCACATCTAATCACCACTTTTGGAATATGTGATTTATCGTCACATTTGGTATAGTATAAGTTAATTATAAGAATTTGGAAATTTGTTATATTTTGGTGTAATAAAAGAACTTAATGTGATTCCAGTGCCTTGGTCACTTACGAGGAGTTCAAGTTTCAAAGGTGGAGTGGTTAGTGCAACATTCTCTATGTTTTTTGTCATCTTCAATATAATAGTAATTGTAATACATATGTTGGATTCCAATAATCATAGGAACAAAGCATAGTGGTAATACCTCAATATAGATAACATGGGCAATGTGTTATGAATATCATGTATATTGTACTAGTAAGTAAGAGTAAGAAAACCTATTCCATATCCAACAATTGTAATGGGAATAACACTATTGTAATAAGGTAGTAGTGTTCCGTGTACTAGTTGGAATGAGTCTAAGCTCTTGTATTCATTACAGTTACATGGAGTTAGATCTATAATTAACCTTATCTCTGTGTATGTAACCTTGTGTATATTATTAATATGATACGAGTCTTATGTGATACGTATAGTTAATTACTCACATTGTTGTGAATACAACTATCCCCATGGTATTACTACTACTAGTTTCCTAACCCTTAGAGTGAAACAAGCTAGAATGGGCAGATAAAGTACATTTAACACTTGAATCTATGCACCTAAAGTTTCTACTATTACTCATCTAGCTAATAGGCAACAAGTATTTGAACAAAAGTTCAGTGTCAGTGTCTATATGGAACCGTGTATAGGAAATGCCATTTACCTTATAATTAATAAGTCTCATTAATATCATGACATGGAGCAAAGATAATTAAGGTCTTACTGTTCTATGTAGAGCCTCATACAAGTTGACTAGTAAAAGGTATTATTTAACCTAGAACATAGTTTTAATTTTAACGAGTTTATCAATGGATTAATTTATGAACTGTATCTGTGACCTCAATGTAACAAAAAACCTTGTCATATACTATTTTTTTCTCTTTAATATATAAAAAGCATTTTTTGACTATGTTTTATTACTATATCTTAGCTCTTTCACAATTATAGTGCTAATACGGTGTATGTTTCCACTTTATTAACTATGTAGAGTACGTAGATTGAACAAGTGGTTTCATACTATGAACTGAACCTCGTACAAGTTGTAACAAGGTAAGTATTCCTTATAATAAGGAAAAATTGATATGATATATTACCCTTATATTACACATAAGTATGATTGAACTTTGTAATAGATACAAATGTAATGAGACTAATCATGGAAAGATTATACCTTAATGAAACCCATAGAAATTTCCTAATTATGAGATAATAGATACAGTTACATCATGTTTTAAGATATCATAGTAATATCCATATTCAATTAGTTTTTTAAAGCATATACCTTATCATTGTAATTGCTATAAATGCTTCACATTATGCAGACCACGGCTTCACATCATGCATAACAAGAACAACTCCATAAAATATTCAACATATGTTTCTCTCTTACAGGGTTGCATTTAGAATATGGAATTAATAGAGGGCAAGAAAATCCATGCTCATATCAACTATAATGAACTTGGATTTACAACAGACGATATTTTATATAACACAGAGTGTAGGGATTTTCATCCATGCTCATATCAAGCATAATGGAATTAGATTTACAACAAAAAAGCTTTTAGATAACACGCAGTGTAGGGATTGTCATACAGTCAAATATTTTTCATGACAGATCTCCATATTTTCTAAAAGGCCCCCAACGTTTAGAAACTTTGACCACATGTCCAAGAGAACACATGGAGCTGACAGATTTCATTCAATGGGGCTGTAAGGGATTTTGATATTCTTGATATTCAAGAAACAAAAAAAAAAACAAATATATATATATATATATATATATATATATATATATATATATATATATATATATATATATATATATATATATATTTAATTTTTATAAGGATAAATATAGTTTATTGTGAGACTTCATTGGAAAATTGCTAAATACAAGAACCAGATAAAAAAATAAATACAAGACCATTCTGTAAACAAAGGAGATGAGTTATCAGTATTTTTCAAACAAAATTGTTTTTCTTTATAGGGTTTGCCATCCATGCTCATATCAAGAATAATGGAATTGGATTTATAGAAGACAAGCTTTTATATAACACACAGTGTAGGGATTGTCATAAACTCAGGGAGCTTTCGTGACAAATATCTAGATTTTCTAGAAGGCACCCAAGGTTTAGAAATTTTGACCACACGTCCAAGAGAACACATGGAGCTGGCAGATTTCATTGACTAGTGTTGTATGGGATTTTGATATTCTTGATAATCAAGAAACAATATATATATATATATATATATATATATATATATATATATATATATATATATATATATTAATTTTTACGAGGATAAATATATTTTATTGTGATACTTCACCAAAAAATAGCTAAATACAAGAAACTGATAAAAAAATAAATACAAGACCATTCTATAAACAAAGGACATGAGTAATCAGTATTTTTCAAACATAATTGTTCTATATTATTGTAACAACCCTATTTTATGTGTTTGATTTTAAAAATTATACATTTGAACTTTAATCCTAAGGGGAGTGGACCCCAAATGGATAAGTATTTTATGTATGTAATTAAATATTTAATTTGAGAAAATGAATAAAATAATTCTGTGCAGATTGAACAAAATGAGAATTATGAGATCACTTGCTAAATCCATGAGGATGGATAAAGGCAAATACTTTCCCCAAAAATCTTTCAAAAATACTTGAAAGAATTTATTTCCAAATTAGATTTTGAGGAAAAGCCAGTTTCCCTAATGATGTGGAGAGTAGTTGGGAAGAGGTAAAAAGATGGGAAAAGCAGAAAGCAGCTTTAAAAGTCCCTAGATAGGGAAGCCTAAGCAAACAGGAAGAAAATCATCCTGATATTCTGGACGCAAAATTAGAAACATTCTTTGGGGGAGCAAAAGCTTAAATAAGCTATTCCTGAACAGATCAGGGGTTCGTCTGTTCTGGAGGTGGTCTCAGCTCGGGGGTGAGTTCTGGAGATAGAGGGACTCCACAGTTGGGAGGATTGGTCAATTACCCAAGT